>JAVJIF010027530.1:0-61950 GCA_038442645.1 Agave tequilana
CAGCAAGCAGACAGTGAACCCGGATTGTTTCTGAACAGACCTCAGCAGGTCTAAGATGCTAGCACTTAGCATCACATGAGCCCAAAGGGATAGCCTCGCCTCAGAGGCTAATATCACTCGACTTCGCCTTGAAGGGCATTCGAGCCTCGCCAAGAAGTTAACTCACAACTTCGCCACAGATGACGTCTAGCTCCGCCAAAGAGCTTTCTTTCAGACTTCGCCAGAAGCTGCCTCTAGCTCCGCTACGAGCTCAATGCGGGCAGTTCCGCTATGGTCTGCTATGGTCAACCTTTGACCAATCAAATCTCCGGATGAGATCGGATTCAATCAGATCAAATCCAATTAATTAAGATCAAATCAGAGATCAAATTTGGCAGTTGATTGCCACAATCTCTTGACTCTTCTAAGACGAGTAATAAGATCAGGGGAAAGCCTCCAACGATATGGAAAGGATCAAGAGGTCAACCGACCTGCCAATTCTAGCTTCGCGAAGCTGATCCTAGCCTCGCAGTAAGGCTACTTTCCGGATTTTAAACAGATTTGATTCAATCTGTTTTCATATTTTCAAAGAACGATTATACCCTGCTCTCCCTATAAATAACCCGCCAGGGGCACAAGGAGAGAGGACTTCTTCCGAAAAGAACAGAGACATACGCAGAAGAGCTCCACAAGCAGAACCTTCTTCACAAAGCACCGTGCGCTCTCGAATTCAGAGATCCTTTAGAGAATTGCTTTCTCTATCCAGGGCGTCGATACCCTAACATCGTTCTTCTTCTCAAGGAATCTCCAGAACTAGGCGAGAGAAGAATTCCTAATTGAAGGCGATTTTGAGAAGCAGCAAGAGGGTTCTACCAACCTTCTATTCTCTGATTCCCCGAACCAGGCGAGAAGGGAATCTCATCGCTCGCATCGTCAAAGGGACAAAGTGGTCGCGCGCTGACCAGACTCCTATCGGCACACTTCTCCAGAATCTCTGAGGAGATCTACCTGTAATCTTTTTAAGAATACTTGTAATTTAGCTCCTCAAACTTTTTTTTGTAAGTTTTTCCTTTGCAAATTCAATGGAAAAGAAGATGGCGACTCCGCTGGGGATGATATTCTCCACTGCCGAGAATCAAGTGTCGCATGCGACGAACAAACCGTCGGGTCTAAATCTGAATTCAGAAAAGCCGGTGCAGCCAGAGCTTCTCTGGATAAATCTTCAGGGAAAGTATTTGCGGAGACAGAAAAGGTTCTCTGCGAACCTACTGCGGTTCTTTGGCGCAACAGGGAAGCACATCCGCAGTCTGATTCCTTTACTTGTGAGAACTTGGTGGTCCAGTTCGATCAAGAAAGATTTTAAGAAGTCTTCTGGGGGTGGCCCAATGCTTCGAGCACAGAAGCATAGGAAGGTTTCCACGACCAAGGTTTCAAATCAGAAACCAGAAGCAGAATTCTGCCAACACCCTTCAGCCTCAGTGTGGCTAATCAGGTTCCTTGCGAACCTAGTATCCTCTGCCAAGCGGATGTGGAGGCCTAAACAGAAGTCTCTAGCGAAGCCTCAGGCGTAGCTACGCCTAAACTGCCCTCTCTCGCGAAGAAAAAGGCAGAGATGTCTGTCTGCTCCAATCATAAAATCAAGACGGCAATCATACCGTCGCCCAATTCAAGGACAACAACGCCTTGTGTCAGCCTCGTTCTTATGAACAGAGCTACTGTACCACAGCGTACTCACCGGGTCCATCCGCTTTTACAGCAGCATAGCGGGTAAAGCACCACAGCGTGCTCCACTTGCTAATGCGTCAAGCACTAAGTTTACGCCTATGGCGAAGCTGAAACTGAAGCACTATTCAGTGCTAATCCTTCTGCAGGATATAAGGAGCAGGACATCGTCCTATGTGCGACCAAAAGAACCTTTGCGCTCGATTGTAGAGATCCAATCGGGTCTGATTTGAGGAGATTGTTGACAGAAGACAAACCTCTTCCCCCTGTTGTCAGCAAGTGGGATGTCAGCTGGTGACACTCCACTCGGTCCATTACCGGCTGGGACCAATCCCCGCCACTCTCCAAGACGACGGTTAGTTTTTGATCGACTATCAGTATAGGCCTCGAGGAAGCATCGCAAAGGAGTGTCTCACGAGATCTACCCTTCGCATCCGTCAATATGACCGGAGGGGACGAGAGCTATGCAGGGGAAGACAAACATCTGACGACACCCCCTACAACTCCCCAGATCCAGATTACAGCCTAGGCTTGGGCGAAGTCTTGGTGCATGAAGAAGGTGTCTTCCGAACACCAGATCCAGGTGGCGATACCCTACAGTTACGAGCAGCCTTCTTTCTCGACGGCCCTAGCCTCGCCAGAGCCCAGGAGATCACTCCAGTCATCAGCAGAAGAAGATGAAGATATTGGGTACGCCTCTGCGGCGATAGTTAGCTCGGTGCGAACAAAACAAAGCATCAGTCATATGGCTGATATTGTTAATGACGACCTTCGTCGGCGCCTGGAAGCTCAGGAGCAAACTTCCAGAACCCAACAAGAGGCTCTGGATAACATTCAACAGATGCTCGCTCAACTCCTCAGTAACCGGAATAACAATGATGCCGGGAGCAATCACGATGAGGAGGAACACTTCAGCAATGAGCAGCTAAAGCTGGAGAAATCCAAGGAGGGTTCTTCCTTAGATGCCGAAGTCCTTAAGGACCTCCAAGCTCAAATAGCGTCCCTAGCTCAGAGGGATGAATTAAAGAGGTAGGGGCGGTCCGTCCTTATCCGTTGGAGTGGGATTCGGTGCCATATCCACCGAAGTTCAAACCACCAACGCTGCATACCTACGACGGAAAGAGCTTGCCAAATCAGCACATCTACTATTTTTTCCGGTCTCAGACTGGTAATGTTATAAGCAATGACGCCATCATGGCTAGGCTGTTTATTGGCACTCTAAAAGGGGTAGCATTTGATTGGTTTCGAAGTCTCCCTCCGGGTTCTATAAATTCCTGGATCGACCTAGAAACTCGGTTCCTCTCTCGTTTCTATGAGGATGACACCGAAGTGACTATGGACAAGCTCCTCTCCACCGTGCAGAGGAAGGGGAATTCTGTCTGTGAATACATTGAGCGGGTTCAGAAATTTGTCCTTGATGTGCCCAGCAGGATGCCATTACCCATGCTCCTACAAACATGCAGGCACAACTTCTTAGACCAAATGGAAGTGCGCATGGGGGCTGTCAAGCCCATACCTGGAAGGAATTGGTCGAACAAGCAGAGATAGCCGAGAAGTCAGCTAAAAAGTTCGAACATCCGCCCCTAGAGACAAGTGGGGGATGAACAACAAAGGGCGTAGCGACCTACCGCAATCTTCTCAAGCTAAGGCAAAGAGACTATGTCTGTGGAGTTATCTGGAGATGTACAGTCAAAGACCAAGAAGAGCGACTTCGGCAATCAGGAGCTAAGTTCCCTCCAAAGCAGTACTCTTCAAGATGATCAGGTGGTCACGGATTCCATCTACTCCACAAAGGGAACAAAATGAAACTGCCAGATGCTCGCGTCCCAATGAGATAGGGCGCACCAACGACCCTAAATACTGCCTCTACCATAGGATGATTCACCATCCTACTGACAAGTGCTATGTCCTCAAAAGATAGAATTCAAGCCTTGGTCGACGTCGGGTTCTGACATTAAAGACGGAGCAGAAGAAAGTCACTGCCAATATGGTGACTCTTGAGTTCGGCAGCACCCAAAAGGTCACAGTTCCTGACGGGACTTATTCAGTCCCTGTGCCACGACTGGAAGTCAAACATCCTCCAGCTACATCTCGAGATAATAAGGTGTCTTGTTCCGTTAACATTGAAGACAGGGGAAGTCATGTGGGTACACCCGGACCTCGTCCAAGACATACAGCGGATTCAAAGGAGCCCAACTCAAAGGGCAAAGTCTTGCAATGTCATCTCCATCCTGCCAGACGACGACAATCTTACATCAGCTTCCCTCAGCGATTCAGAGGAGAAAAGCTTGCTTGCACGGCACAAGCCGATATGCCTCAGCAGACGGGCACCCGATCTGGAAAATCATACTTGAGGTAGTATGAAAGTCTACTGACGAGACACAACAGCAAACGACGTCAGTACAAGTACCAGCAGCCACTCCAATCCCAACCAAGGGAAAAGAGAGACCTAAGGAGGTACGATTCGACCACGTGTTGAAGAAACCACCAGGCCAAGGGTTTAATATGCCCTTTCGGTTTGACATATTCTCAACTGGCTAATATCCCGGTTCGTATCACAATACACGAGCTCCTTCGCCTCTCAAAGGAGACAAGAGAAGCACTCAAGGAGGCGGTAGCCAATTCAGAAATCTTTCTGACATGCATGCCTGAGATCCCTAACAACGACGTTCAGTCCCCTTGCCCAGAATGTCATCATACACAATCCAAGGTCCCTGCTATTACATTCACGGCGGAAGATATGCTTCTCAAAGACAACAAGCACGATCGACCTCTGTACTACACCGGCTATATCGGTTCAACGTGCATTGAAAGAATACAAGTCGATCCGGGGTCCGCACTCAGCATCATCCCCAAAAGGCTTCTCTACTTCCTCGGCATACCGCTGTACAGGTTGTCCGTAAACACTACTATAATATACGGTTTCAACGCTAGGAGCAGTCATCCACTGGGAAAATTCGAATCCGTTGCAGAATCGGGAGCCTAAGTCAGAAGTGACATGCTATGTCATCGACGCTGACACATCATATAACCTGCTTCTGGGACGGCCATGGATCCATGCCAACTGGATCGTTCCCTCTACTCTGCACCAATGCTTCAAATATGTTGAAGATGACGAGACGGTACGAACTGTCTTTGCTGAAAAGCAACCATTCAAAGGGTGGAAAACTACTTCACTGACGCTCTCCTGTATCAAGAGGCTGGTGGAGCACTCAAGAACCGTTACCAGATGATGATGAAGTGGCAATGAGGGGATTCAGAATCCGAAGCAGGAATGCCCAGCCATTCTGATTGGTGAACCAATTATAGCATGTCTCAATAATCCCCTATGTAATACTCCTCAGAGGATGAAGGTGAGTGGGTAATTAATGATAATATTTCTTTTGATTATCCTGCGACTGTTGGGCTATTTGAATCCATACGGATAGCTCCCTGCATGTGCCTGTACATAAGCCAAGTGCGTCTAGTACACCTATAGAATCCGCAGAAGGAGCCGTCTTGGTAATCCGCCATCCAAAGAAGGTCAATTACCGATAATCTTCGGTAGAACCCAACCATGGGGACCCACGGTCGCAGATTCAAGTTCAGATTCAGACACTCCAACAATCTTTCATTACGCCAGTCAGCGCGCCATATTATAAAGAAATGGATACGACTTGAAGCATGGAGCAGGCCTAAATTTCGAAAAAAAGGAAGGCGCAGTTTGATGCGGAACTTTGTACCTAAAGGGAAGCCTGCAAATTACTATGATAGTACACGCGGGGGTAGGGTATGTTACACCCACATCGTCAGCAACGGTTCAAGCCAAAGACGATGGATCAGTTCCATACATTCAGCCTCATCCTCCGAGTGGGATTCAGATGTCAGTATAGGGGGAATATTCAAAAACCTCACTGCTAATATGACCTCAAGCAGTCAATTGGAGCCCGCAGAAGCCACTGACGAAGAACCATGGCCCAGCAATCAGACCTTCAATGGGGAAAGCGATTCGAATCGCGCGAACCACCTACTGAAGACAAGGTAATGCAGGTCAACTTGGGTAATCAAGACCACCCTAAGCCCTTCTTTATAAGTGAAAGCCTATCACTTACAGAGAGGGAAGAATTAAAATACTCGTAAGAGAGTATATAGACGTCTTCGCGTGGAGCTACGAAGACATGCCCGGACTGATCCGCAAGTCGCCATGCACCGTCTAAACATCAAGCCTGACGTCAAGCCAGTCAAGCAGCAATAACGTCAGTTTCGCCCGAACATTATGGAAGCTATTGAAGCCGAAGTTCACAAGCTCATTGCATGTGGCTTCATCCGGGAGGAACAACATCCAGATTGGGTAGCTAACATCGTCCCCGTCCTCAAGAAGAACGGAAAAAACAGATCTGCGTCGACTACCATGATCTCAATACGGCCTGTCCCAAAGACGAATTCCCACTGCCCATCACTGACGTCATGATTGATATACATGCGGGTTCGAAAGGATGTCTTTCATAGAGGCTTTTCAGGGTACAACCAGAGATAAGATGTATCCCGACGACGAGAAGCATACTTTGTTCCGCACACCATTGGGGTATACTGCTACACTGTAATGCCTTCGGACTGAAGAACGCCAGAGCAACCTATCGCGGGCAATGAGTACAATCTTCTGCGATCATCTCCGAAAAACGGTGGAGTGCTATGTCGACGACATTGCCGTCAAAAGCCGCAACAAGAATGAACATCTTCGCGACCTGAGAACGATGTTCGACATAATGCGGGCTCATCAACTGAAAATGAACCTGACAAAATCCTTCTTGGGAGTGTCAAGTGGCAAGTTCCTTGGGTTTATTGTCACATCAAAAGGGATTCATCTTGACCTAGACAAAGTCGAAGCCATTCAGAGCATGCATCCACTGAGGAATCTCAAGGAGCTCAGAGGCTTGCAAGGTAGACTGGCTTATATTAGATAGATTCACAAATCTCTCAGGCCGCTGTCAACTGTTCACCCGACTCATGAAAAGGGTGCTTCCTTCGTATGGGATCAAGCTTGCCAGGAAGCTTATGAAGACATCAAGAGGTACCTCACAAAGCTCAAGTCTTAGTGGCCCTACATCAGGGAAACTATTCTTGCTTTATGTAAAAGCTATGGACTACTCCCTCGGTGCCCTCCTCGCTCAAAAGGATGTCAATGGCCACGAGCAGGCCATTTATTAACTGAGCAGAACTCTCATAGGATCGGAATCTTCTACAACCCTATCGAGAAAGAGTGTTTAGCTCTCGTCTTCGCTATTCAAAAGACACGACATTATTTGGTCGGCCAGACCATACATGTCATCTCCAGAGTAAACCCATTGCGTCTTCTTATGACGAAGCCAGGATCATTGAATTCAAGATTGGCTAAGTGGGCACCTTTTATTGTCTCAATACGACATGATCTTCACGCCTCAGAAGGCGGTTAAAGGCCAGGCCCTTGCAGAGTTCTTGGCTGCTCATCCAGTTCCGGAACATTCAAAACTTCACGAAGATATCCCTGATGAAGTCTTCGAGTCTTATGCAACCTCGAAAGAGGAAGTGTGGCAGATGTTCTTCGATGGAGCATCGCGAATGGGTCTAAAATGCAAGATCATTGCCGGAGTGGGGGTTGTGTTTATCTCCCCACAGAAATCATGTCCTACCCAGAGCATTTTCTCTGACGGAATCATGCTCCAACAATGTAGCAGAATATAATGCTCTGCTCATTGGCCTTCAACTCGCCCATGTGAATGGGGGTGCGCTACCTCGAAGCCTATGGCGATTCAAAACTGATCATCAATCAGTTAAAAGGCGAATACGAGGTCCGCCACGAAGACTTGGTACCTTATTACCACACAGTCATCGAACTGGCTAATCTATTTGAAGGCTTCTATATCGGGCACGTGTCTCGATCTCAAAATACCAAGGCAGACACTCTTGCTGCATTAGCAACAACACTAGCCTTGCCAGCTACACCGAGTATCACCTCACAGTCGCAACTCGACATCTTGTATGCTCCAGCACATGCTAAGAACTCGAGAAGTCTATAATGTCTCCACGGATCTTGAACCAAGAGACTGGCGCTTTCCTCTCATTGACTATGCTTTGCACGGTCTGCTTCCAGACAATCCTAAAAAAGCGGCATCTATCAGACGAAGGTCTCTCTGTTTCTACTACGATCCAACTCTGAAAACACTTTACCGTCGCTCATACGACGGTGTCCTCCTTGATTAGACTAGAGAGGTGTACTTATTATGTAGTAGATGTATTTGATGTACCCTTTCTTGTCTCCGCTATAGCATAGGGCTATACCGAGTCGAATCTCAGGGAGAGCTCGCGATGGAAGCTTTACGTTTGGTAGTGAAGTGAACAAACGAGTATTCTCTCTTGCTTATAACTTAGTGAATCAAATGTAAAAGAACTAAAAGAAAGGATGGCTATGTTCATGGTGGAAATTGTCGGAAAAGAAATCAAGATTGGGATTGGTTTATTCACAAGAAAAGGAAAGAAAACTTAAAGAAAGCAATCCATGACTAGCTACCTTGCTAGCTTGCCAAGACTTACTAGACTCCTTGATAGCGAATGCTTGCCTAATGTTGTCACTCCATTAGCGTAGGATTTGTCTCGCGTGTTGACCTAATTACTTTCTCACTTGGTAGACGGTGTTTAACCGTCGGAGAAGAGAAGATCATACAACTTGCAAGATGAACAAAAGCAATCACCCATGAGTTAGTGAAGTAGCAAGACTAGTGGTAACCTAGTACATGGAGAAGAAATTAGCTAAAAGCCATTAAAGAACTAAAACAAAGCTTGAAGTAAATTGCAAGAAGTAAACAAAGCAAGTAAAAGCAAGTAAACTAGAATCAAGCTCAAGTAGAGAAGTAGAGAATGGATCAATCCTTGTATAGCTCCAAGTGTCACTTCTTGATGATACAAGCTCTCTCTCTCTTACAACTCTCTCTTGCAATGAAATCTAGGGAGGAGAAGATCATAGAGAGCTAAAAACCCTAAACAAAACCTAGCAAAATTACAAGCTATTCACTAATCTCTCTCTCTTCTCTGATCAGTTTTTGTACGCAGGTCCAAGTGAGGTATTTATAGGCCCAAGAGAGAATCTTCGAGATCAAGTCTGTTGCCACGAAATCCGGGATCTCAACGGCCTAGATTTGCCGCGGATTGCCGCGGGATCGCCGCGAGATCTGGGCCGTTGAGCCCAGATTTTCTGGTGAGATCTTCTTGTTAGGTTGTTAGCCACGTGGACTACTTGGATTCTCCAATTGGCGCGCGGATCTCTCTAGATCTGGATTTGAATTTGGCTTTATCTTAATCATGGATTAATCACTTAATTAGTGTTAATTAAGTGATTATTTGGATATCTCTCCATTAAGTGTGTACCTGTAAATATGTAGAGAAGAGGAGTGAAAATCACATATTTATTTGTAATGCATGGGAGTTATGATGTAAAATATGCAATATTGGATACTAATCACACCCCCACACTTATTCTTTTGCTCGTCCCGAGCAAAACTAAGAAAAAGAAAAAGAAAATCTATACTACCAGTTTTATTACACCACTTTCGCAGGTGACGCGATTGCACTGAGCATGTGCAACAAGCCGTTAAACCTCTAGGTTACCCTAGAGGAGGAGTGTTGTCTCCTGAGGGTTTTCAGTGGATTACACCCACAAAATCCATAAAGAAAGAAGACAAAGTTAGTATTTTGAAAAATGCATTTTGATTAAGAGACATGTTACGAACTATTTTTGCAAAAATATAAGTGATCCTAGGTCGTAAGTCCACCTATAATTATTCTTCCTTAACTTAGTATCCATGCAAGATCTGTTTTTAATTAAGGTAAGAGTTCAAAATTGGATTGAATACTTTATCCTTCATAAAACCTAGATAGTATGCACACCGTGTAAGTGAAGATTTCTGGGATTTCAACTCTAACCATAAAGCCATTTATTTATCTATATATATATATTTTTTTTTCTTTTTCTTCTTTTTTTTTTTATTTAATCTTCCCTTAGTCTAGGCTTTCTAGTCTACCCTTGTAGCGAGCCTTTAACCGATGACTCCCAAACCAGATGGTCTTAGGACATCAGATGAGAAAACATCCCTCGGGTTTAAGGTCTCGAGTAGAAAGGCCACATAACTAAAGGGGATTATTTTTTATCACCGTTAGGCGTGAATGATCATGCTTCTTGAGGCACAATTATCCAGCTTAATAAGTGAGATCACCGTTAGGCGTGAGTAATCATGCTTCTTGAGGCACAATTATCCAGCTTAATAGGTGATGTTTTATTTATATATATATATTTTTTTTCTTTTTTTTTCTTTTTATTTTTATATATATGGCATTTTTGGTCTTTGTTTCCATCCCAAGAAATGTGTAAGTGTGAAGTGCATATTATCTAAGGCAAAAAATGTAAGATAAAAATATCTCCTCAATTTTACTTACTTAGCCTATAATTTTCAAACAAGATCTATTACTTCAACTAGGCTTAAGATGTCATAATTAAGGCTTTCTTAATCTCTAAGATACATCTTAATTTTCTTGAAAATAGATCAAAACTTTGTCTCTCTTATTTCAAAAAGTTTTTATTTTATTTATTTATTTTTTATTTTTTTATTTTTGTAAAAGAAATGTAAAAGAAAGAAAATCTAAAACTCTATGTTAGTAACCCTCCCCCACACTTATTTCATGCATTGTCCTCAATGCATCATGATATATGTATGCATGAAACAAAAATGGAAAGGGGAGGAACAAAAATTACCTGAAGGTGGTGGTTCCGGTGGTGGTCTGATTGGTCCACGGAACATGGCCCAATCATCTTTGCTTTGGGTTTTCAGGAACCCACCAAAATAGCAAAAATATGACCCACAAGAATGATGTGTGCATGTGTTATTTTAATTATGTACATGACCCCATCTAATTTTAAGATTTTCCTAATAATTTCAGAGTCAAATTTATCAACTACCTTGTCCCAGAATGGTATATGACATGATAAAACAGTTGACTTGGACTCAGGACGAACAGGAACTAACACCGACTCAGGGAAGTGAATTAGTCAAGTGATGGTGCAGGAGTCGAAGTGAGTTCAAAAATTGGGTCCAAGTCAAGAAATAAAAACTCAAGTCCACAATCATTCTCCAACAATGGAATGTGACTTTCTAAAGGTGATATCTCTTTACTTCCAATATTAAGAAATTCTAGCTCATCATCATACAATTCTTCAAAACTTAAATCAACATCTTCTACTAGAATTGTATGATCAGTTTCAGAAGTAAAGAGATTGAGAAAATCAAGGTCACATTTCTCATTGAGTTCAATTCCACAAAATGGAGAACTTGCCAAAATGTCAATAGAATCTTCAAAAGTGTAAAATTGGGCAAGTTCGACATGATCCTCACAGATGGGTGATTCAACTTCATTGTGAATTGGGACTGGATTCATGTCGGCTCCGGAAAAGGATTGAAGTGAGGTAAAGATACCAGAGTCATTATGGAATCAGGAAGAAGAATTGAATCACAAAGTTGGGGTTCAAGATCACATTCCTCATGTAGTTCAATTAAATGTGGAGAACTTGCAATTTATCAATGAGATTTTCAGAAGTATGGAATTGGCCAAGTTCTATGTGATCATCATAAAAGATTGGTGATTCATTTTCACAATGGATAGGAAATGGATCCAATTCTGACTTGGGAAATGGATTGAAATCAGGTAAGGATATGGAAGTCATGATTGAATCAGGAAGTAGAGTTGAATTATCTGGTGAAAGTTCAGGATCATAATCATGTTCAAGTTCAATTTCAGAAAAAGGAAAACTTGCCAAATTGTCAATTGGATCAGAAGTGTGGACAAGTTCATTTTTAGGAAATGAGAAACTTGCCAAAATATCAACGGGATTTGAATTTTGGACAAGTTCAAGTTTAGGAAATGAAAAACTTGCCAATGTATCAATTGGATCTGAAGTTTGGACAAGTTCAGGTGAGTGTGCTGAAATTGAATCTGGATTTCCAAGATGACAAGAGTCTTGAGTCATATCAATAGAGTGTGGTATAACTGGATTAGTCAAATGTTGATAGGATAGAGTTTCCTCTTTCCTAAGAAGGTTATCCAATTGTTCTTTCACACTATTGATAGACTTGGCATGTGATTTTTGATATTGTAACATAGACTCTTGCAAGATGTCTATACTCTTTTCTAGAATTGATGTATCTTCAAATGATTGTTCTAGAATGGGAGTATAGGAATCTTGACTTTGGAAAGTTTGTGAATAGTGTGAGTCAAAATGTGTGGTGATGGAAGAGTGGACTCACACAAGAAATCATTACTCGGTTCCATGACAAATGGTTGTTCATACTGAGAAGGTGGAACTGAGTAAGATTCTTGAAAATACTGTGGAATTGGAGAGGGAATAATTCAGGAAGTGTTTGCTCAGCTCTCTGTAAGTTAGCTTCTAAACTCCTTAGTAAATCAGATTTTTCTTCAACTGGTTCAGAAAAAGGAGTATATGAAGCGGAATCGGGAATGAATCTTGTGAATATTGTGGACTTGGTGGAAATGGTGGACAAGGAGGTTGATAATTAAACTCGGGGGACTGGAATCCCCAATGACTCGGTGAAGAGTTGAAATTATTTTGGACATTATAATTATTAGATGGAGGGTATGGGTCATATTGATTCGGATAAGGCCAACCCGGCGTATTTGGTTGGTGCATATTGTAAAACACCGGTTGGAATTATCCGAATATGGAGTGTGTGTGACATATGGATGGAAAGAATTGTAATTATAAGCCATATCACACAATCACAAACAAAAACAAACAAACAAACAAACAAACAAACAAAGAAAAAAAAGAAAAGAAAAAAATTCTAACCTAAGTTAGTGTAGACTTAGACCTAGACGACTCCTAACAAATAGACTGTCCACGGGAGGTTTAGTGTAGACTCTAACCACAAGCTAATCAGCCAGGGAAGGGTAAGGTTGGTGGGAGGTTTTCCGTCCGAAGACGTTCCTTAATTAAGTAACCAGCAACCGTCGGGCTTTCGGCCCTCAACCCTTTCCTAGACACTGATTTTGCAAGAGTTAAATTCCAACACTTTTCCCCCTTAGGATAATCTCCTAATTGAGTCCGAGATGTCCCTAGGGCCAACGTCTACTTTTTTTATTAAATTAGGCTTGGGTTAGTGAGTGCTTGGGAAAATGATTTTCGGGCTAAGAAAATGATTTTTTTGATTAGACTAAGAAGGTGTACTTATTATGTGTATAAGAATGTATTTGATGTACCCTTTCTTGTCTCCGCTATAGCATAGGGCTATACCGAGTCGATTCTCAGGGAGAGCTCGCGATGGAAGCTTTAACGTGTGGTAGTGAAGTGAACAAACGAGTATTCTTCTCTTGCTTATAAACTTAGTGAATCAAATGTAAAAGAAACTAAAAGAAAAGATGGCTATGTTCATGGTGGAAATCGTTGGAAAAGAAATCAATAAGTGGATGTGGTATTCACAAGAAAAGGAAGGAAACTTAAAGAAGAAGCAATCCATGACTAGCTTACCTTGCTAGCTTGCCAAGACTTACTAGACTCCTTGATAGCGAATGCTTGCCTAATGTTGTCACTCCATTAGCGTAGGATTCGTCTCGCGTGTTGACCTAATTACTTTCTCACTTTGAAGACGGTGGTTTAACCATCGGAGAAGAGAAGATCATACAACTTGCAAGATGAACAAAAGCAATCACCCATGAGTTAGTAAAGAAAGCTAAGCTAGTGGTAAACTAGTACATGGAAGGTTAGCTACAAGCCATTAAAGAACTAAAACAAAGCTTGAAGTAATTGCAAGAATTAAAGAAAGCAATAAAGAAAGCATGTAAAGAAAACACATAAACTAGAACCAAGCTTCAAGTAGAGGAAGGAGGATGGATCAATCCTTGTTGCTTCAAGTGTCACTCTTGATTACACAAGCTCTCTCCCTCACAATCACTCTCTTTTACATTGAATTCTAGGGAAGAAGAAGAGGATCTAAAGAACAAAACCTAAAGAGAAAATACATGAAAATTACAATACTAAACTAATCTCCTCTCTTCTCCATTCAGTTTTGTACGCAGGTCCAAGTGAGGTATTTATAGGCCCAAGAGAGAATCTTCGAGATCAAGTTTGTTGCCACAAAATCTGAGATCTCAACGGCCTAGATCTGCCGCGCCCAAGCCGCGGATCGCGGCAAGATCCTGGCCGTTGAGCCAGGTCTTTCTGTTGAAGGTTTTGAGAGTTAGTTTGGCCACGTGGACTACTTGGATTCTCCAATTGGCGCGCGGATCTCTCTAGATCTGGATTTGAATTTGGCTTTATCTTAATCATGGATTAATCACTTAATTAGTGTTAATTAAGTGATTATTTGGATATCTCTCCTTTAAGTGTGTACCTGCAAATATGTAGAGAAGAGGAGTAAAAATCACATATTTATTTGTAATATGCATGGGAGTTATGATGTAAAATATGCAATATTGGATACTAATCACACCCCCACACTTATTCTTTTGCTCGTCCCGAGCAAAACAAAGAAAAAGAAAATCTATACTACCAGTTTATTACACCACTTTCGCAGGTGACGCGATTGCACTGAGCATGTGCAACAAGCCGTTAAACCTCTAGGTTACCCTAGAGGAGGAGTGTTGTCTCCTGAGGGTTTTCAGCGGATTACACCCACAAAATCCATCAAGAAAGAAGACAAATGTTAGTATTTTGAAAACGCATTTTGAATAAGAGACAAGTTTTAAACTATTTTTGCAAAAATATAAGTGATCCTAGGTCATAAGTCCACCTATAATTTTCTTCCTTAAACTTAGTATCCATGCAAGATCTTGCTTTTAATTAAGGTAAGAATTCAAAATTGGATTGAATACTTTATCTTTCATAAACCTAGATAGTATGCACACCGTGTAATTGAAAATTTCCTGGGATTTCAACTCCAACCATAAAGCCATTTCTTGTTTATATATACTTTTATGCTTTTTTCTTCCCTAGTTTAGGCTTTCTAGTCTACCCTTGTAGCGAGCCTTTAACCGATGACTCCCAAACCAGACGGTCTTAGGGCACCAGATGAGAAAACATCCCTCGGGTTTAAGGTCTCGAGTAAAAAAGCCACAAAACTAAGGGGGATTATTTATTTATCACCGTTAGGCGTGAATAATCATGCTTCTTGAGGCATAATTATCCAGCTTAATAAGTGAGATCACCGTTAGGCATGAGTAACCATGCTTCTTGAGGCATAGTTATCCAGCTTAATAAGTGATCTTTTATTATATATTATATATATTTTTTTCTTTTTATTTATATGGCATTTTTGGTCTTTGTCTCCATCCCAAGAAATGTGTAAGTGTGAAGTGCATATTTATCTAAGGCAAAAAATTCAAGATAAAAATATCTCACCAATTTTACTTACTTAGCCTATAATCTCAAACAAGATCTATTATTTCAACTATGTTTACGATGTCATAATTAAGGCTTTCTTAATTTCTAAGATACATCTTACTTTTCTTAAAATAGATCAAAACTTTGTCTCTTATTTCAAAAAGTTTTTAATTTTTTTTTTATTTTTATAAAAGAAATGTAAAAGAAAGAAAATCTAAAACTCTATGTTAGTAAACCCTCCCCCACACTTATTTCATGCATTGTCCTCAATGCATTATGATATATGTATGCATGAAACAAAATGGAAAGGGGAGGAACAAAAATTACCTGAAGGTGGTGGTTCCGGTGTGTGGTCGGATTGGTCCCGGAACATGGCCCAATCAACTTTTCTTTGGGTTTTCAGGAACCCACCAAAAATAGCAAAAATATGACCCACAAGAATGATGTGTGCATGAAGGCTCTTTATTATGTACATGACCCATCTAATTTTAAGATTTTCCTAATAATTTCAGAGTCAAATTTATCAATTTCCTTGTCCAAAAATGGTGCATGAAATGATATAACAGTTGACTTGGACTCTGGAAGGAATACCGACTCAGGATTATGATTTAAATCAAGTGATGGTTCAGGAGTCGAAGTGAGGTCAGAAATTGTGTCCAAGTCAAGAAATGGAAACTCAAGTCCACATGTGTTGTCCAACAATGGAATGTGACCTATTATGGGTGATATCTCTTTACTTCCAATTTTAGAAATTCAAGCTCATCACCGTACAATTCTTCAAAACTTAAGTCAACATCTTCCTTAATAATGTACAATCAGTTTTAGAAGTAAAGAGATCGAGAAAATCAAGGTCACATTTCTCATTGAGTTCAATTTCACAAGATGGAGAACTTGCCAAAATGTCAATAGAATCTTCAAAAGTGTAGAATTGGGCAAGTTCAATATGATCCTCAAAGATGGATGATTCAACTTCATTGTGAATTGTGAAAGGATCCAAGATTGACTCCGGAAAAGATTGATGTGAGGTAAAGATACCGAGTCATTATGGAATAAGGAAAAAGAATTGAATCACTGAGTTTGGGTTCAAGATCACATTCCTCATGTAGTTCAATTAAATGTGGAGAACTTGCCATTTATCAATGGAATTTTCAGAAGTGTAGAATTGGTCAAGTTCAATGTGATCATCAAAAAAGATTTGTGATTCAATTTCACAACAGATAGGTACTGGATTCAATTCTGACTTTGGAAATGAATTGAAATCAGGTAAGGATATGGAAGTCATGATTGAATCAGGAAGTAGAGTTGAATCATCTGGTGAAAGTTCAGGATCATAATCATGTTCAAGTTCAATTTCAGAAAAAGGAAAACTTGCCAAAACGTCAATTGGATTTGAAGTTTGGACAAGTTCAGGTGAATGTGCTGAAATTGAATCAGGATTTCCAAAATGACAAGAGTCTTGAGTCATATCAATAGAATGTGGTATAACTGGATTAGTCAAATGTTGATAGGATAGAGTTTCCTCTTTCCTAAGAAGGTTATCCAATTGTTCTTTCACACTATTGAAAGACTCGGCACGTGTTGTTTGATATTGTAAGAAAGACTCTTGCAAGATGTCTATACTCTTTTCTAGATGTGATAGGTCTACAGATGGCTGCTCTAGAATGGGAGTATAGGAATCTTGAAATTGAAATTTTGTGAATAGTGTGAGTCACAAATGTGTGATGATGGAAAAGTGGACTCACACAAGAGATCTTTACTCGTTTCCATGACAATGGTTGTTCATTAGGAGCGGTGGAACTGAGTAAGACTCTTGAAAATACGGTGGAATTGGAGAGGCCAATGTTTCTGAAAGTGTTGCGTGGCCTGTTGTAAATTTGCTTCTATACTCCTTTGTAACTCAGATTTTTCTCAAATAGTGGTTCAGAAAAAGGAGTATATGAAGTGACTCGGAAATGAATGTTGTGGACAAGGATTTTGAAAATTTGACTCGGGTACGTGAATCCCCAATGACTTGGTGAAGAGTTGAAATTATTTTGGACATTATAATCATTAGATGGGGTATATGAGTCATATTGATTCGGATAAGGCCAACCCGGCGTATGTGGTTGGTGCATATTATAAAACACCGGGTTGGAATTATCCGAATATGGAGTGTGTGTGACATATGGATGGAAAGAATTGTAATTGTAAGCCATATCACACAATCACAAACACAAACAAACAAAAACAAACAAACAAACAAAAGAAGAAAAGAAAAGAAAAAATTCTAACCTAAGTTAGTGTAGACTTAGACCTAGACGACTCCTAACTGATAGACTGTCCACGGGAGGTTTAGTGTAGACTCTAACCACAAGCTAATCAGCCAGGGAAGGGTAAGGTTGGTGGGAGGTTTTCCGTCCGGAGACGTTCCTTAATTAAGTAACCAGCAACCTTCGGGCTTTCGGCCCTCAACCCCTTTCCTAGACACCGATTTTGCAAGAGTTAAATTCCAACACTTTTCCCCCTTAGGATAATCTCCTAAGTGAGTCCGAGATGTCCCTAGGGCCAACGTCTACGTTTTTATTAAATTAGGTTTGGGTTAGTGAGTGCTTGGGATGTGGTTTTTCGGGCTAAGGAAAGGGTAATGACCTCCCCCACCTTATCTTATTTACGGGTTATGCCCTTAAATTTGAATTGTGCAAGTGTACAAGAAATATAGCTAGGATACACTCAAAGCATGAAAATCAAGCAAGGAGTTTGTCCTAGTCTAAATGCAATGCAAACACGTACCTTGCCTCCAGCACTCTTCTACAGTAAAAGTAAAGAATTGAAGAGACACGTGCCTAAAATGCAAGTGTCTAAACAATTTTTAGCAATTTCAATCAACTTTTTACTGTTTTTTTTAAGCAGGAGTAGGATGCAGAATACAGGAAATAAAGTATAGAAACAGATGTATTTTACAGAACCAGAAGCCCTGCAGAAAATTGGTGAGTAGTGAACTCCTTATTGCCGCGTTCCCACGGCAAATTGCCGTGGATCCGCGGCAATTGGAGGGATCCTGGGCTCTGCTTTCTGAGCAGAGTCCCAGGTCCACTTGTATGTTACTGCAATGAATAGTTTCCTGTTTTCTTCTCCTGTAACCTGCAACAGAGAAGAAGGATCGTTTAGTACTTCACTTTAAACCAAAAAAATACGTTGCTCTCCCCGGCAACGGCGCCATTTTTTTGATTAAGACGAGAAAGGTGTACTTATTATGTAGTAGATGTATTTGATGTACCTTTCTTGTCTCCGCTATAGCATAGGGCTATACCGAGTCGAATCTCAGGGAGAGCTCGCGATGGAAGCTTTACGTTTGGTAGTGAAGTGAACAAACGAGTATTCTTCTCTTGCTTATAAACTTAGTGAATCAAATGTAAAAGAAACTAAAAGAAAGGATGGCTATGTTCATGGTGGAAATTGTCGGAAAAGAAATCAAGATTGGGATTGGTTTATTCACAAGAAAAGGAAAGAAACTTAAAGAAAGCAATCCATGACTAGCTTACCTTGCTAGCTTGCCAAGACTTACTAGACTCCTTGATAGCGAATGCTTGCCTAATGTTGTCACTCCATTAGCGTAGGATTTGTCTCGCGTGTTGACCTAATTACTTTCTCACTTGGTAGACGGTGGTTTAACCGTCGGAGAAGAGAAGATCATACAACTTGCAAGATGAACAAAAGCAATCACCCATGAGTTAGTGAAGTAGCAAGACTAGTGGTAACCTAGTACATGGAGAAGAAATTAGCTAAAAGCCATTAAAGAACTAAAACAAAGCTTGAAGTAAATTGCAAGAAGTAAACAAAGCAAGTAATAAAGCAAGTAAACTAGAATCAAGCTCAAGTAGAGAAGTAGAGAATGGATCAATCCTTGTATAGCTCCAAGTGTCACTTCTTGATGATACAAGCTCTCTCTCTCTTACAACTCTCTCTTGCAATGAAATCTAGGGAGGAGAAGATCATAGAGAGCTAAAAACCCTAAACAAAACCTAGCAAAATTACAAGCTATTAACTAATCTCTCTCTCTTCTCTGATCAGTTTTTGTACGCAGGTCCAAGTGAGGTATTTATAGGCCAAGAGAGAATCTTCGAGATCAAGTCTGTTGCCACGAAATCCGGGATCTCAACGGCCTAGATTTGCCGCGGATTGCCGCGGGATCGCCGCGAGATCTGGGCCGTTGAGCCCAGATTTTCTGGTGAGATCTTCTTGTTAGGTGTTAGCCACGTGGACTACTTGGATTCTCCAATTGGCGCGCGGATCTCTCTAGATCTGGATTTGAATTTGGCTTTATCTTAATCATGGATTAATCACTTAATTAGTGTTAATTAAGTGATTATTTGGATATCTCTCCATTAAGTGTGTACCTGCAAATATGTAGAGAAGAGGAGTGAAAATCACATATTTATTTGTAATATGCATGGGAGTTATGATGTAAAATATGCAATATTGGATACTAATCACACCTCCGTTGCCTTTCCAATTCAGAGGCATGGGAAGCGCTCCAAGAAGCACACGACGGTACTTGTGGAGCTCATCAGCCAGGTCCAAAGCTTAAAGACAGGTTGCATAGGCTAGGATATTATTGGCCAACTATGATAGCCGATGCCATCCAATATGCACGAAGGTGTAAAGCGTGTCAAATCCATGCAGATTTCATACACCAGCCTTCAGAGTTGCTCCACCCGACTGTTGCTTCATGGCCATTTGAAGCATGGGGAATAGATGTTGTAGGGCCAATCAGCCCCTCTTCGACAAAAGGTCACCGGTTTATCCTTGCAATAACCGACTACTTCTCAAAGTGGGCGGAGGCTATACCACTAGTTGAAGTCAAAACCTCTAATGTGGTTAATTTCATCAAGCACCATGTCATCCATCGATTTGGTGTCCCTAGGCGGATCATCCATGACAACGGTCCCCAATTCATAAGCCAAGTATTCTATCGGTTCTGCGATAAATACCGAATTCAGAATGTGGCTTCAACTGCCTATAATCCCGCCGCTAACGGCTTGGCGGAAGCATTCAATAAAACAATTATCAAGCTACTCAAAAAATTCGTCTCCTCGAACAAGCGAGATTGGGACGAAAAGCTTGGTGAATGTCTTTGGGCCTACCGGACCACGGTTCGAACACCGACAAGCAATACGCCTTTTTCCCTGGTATATAGGTGCGAAGCAGTCATCCCGTTGGAAATCCAGATGCCATCATTACGAGTCGCTCTGACCACCAAGAGCACATCAGAAGACAATGATCGATTGCGCCTCCAAGAGCTCGAAGCCTTAGATGAGAAGCGGCTACAAGCTCAGCAGCATATCGAGCTATATCAAGCTCGAATCTCAAAAGCCTTCAATAAAAAGATCAAACAGAGGGTCTTCCAGAAAGGAGACCTGGTTTTAGCCGTCAGACGACCGATGATTATGACGCACAAAACCAAAGGCAAATTTCATCCTAAATGGGAAGGACCGTTTGTAATAGAAACAGTCTATTCAAACGGAGCATACCGCCTTATGACTTCAGATGGCGACCTACTCATAATGTCGATCAATGGCAAGTTCTTAAAGAAGTATTATCCTTAATCAAGGATCCTTCTCATGATCAAGTTAACACTACACCTCTGATCAAGATCTTTGTGTTGAAAGTGCACATAAAGAGAGCCTTTCTCTTCCTCCAAGCGAGATCACACAACCATAAACCAGTAGGAACCTGGCCGTATACTGGTTGTCTTAAAGGAGAGTCAGGGTTACACATACGTTAACCAGATGATCCAACATCCTTAACTATTAAGGATAGAGGAATGTGGCCTGTAAGACCAACATAAGTCCTCGACAACTCATCATGCTGAGGGGATAGCATGGCTAGCCCAATTCAAACGGTAGTTGGTAAAGGCATATCAAACCCGTTGACAGCTGGGGATTTACTAAAAATCCTAAGGGACCTGTTCCCATTTGATTCCCTCTCCAAAATCACTTACCAATTCTTATCCATAGAATGGTAAGACTACATATACATTCCGCTGTTACGTTAACATTAAACCTATGACAGCAATTCTCTCGTTTCTTCCTGTGAAAACGAGATCTCCAAAATCACTTACCAATCTCATCCATAGAATGGTAAGACCACATATACATTTCACTGTTATGTTAACATTAAACCTATGACAGTGATTCCCTCGTTTCTCCCCGTGAAAACGAGACCTTTTCCCAAACTCCATTACAACTTTGAGCTTGGTGGCGTCTCAATCGGTTATGTCATTGCGACCTCTGAACCAGCAGGCAGCTAAGTCTCAACCCCGAGCCCTGTTGACATTTACAAAAGACAGGTCTCGATACTCGTTGACATTTACAAAAGACGAGTATCACCAACCTTGAGCTTGGTGGCGTCTCAATCGGTTATGTCATTGCGACCTCTGAACCAGCAGACAACCAAGTCTCAATTTTGAGCTTGTTGACATTTACAAAAGACAAGTCTCAACCCCGAGCCCTGTTGACATTTACAAAAGACAGGTCTCGATACTCGTTGACATTTACAAAAGACGAGTATCACCAACCTTGAGCTTGGTGGCGTCTCAATCGGTTATGTCATTGCGACCTCTGAACCAGCAGACAGCTAAGTCTCAACCCCGAGCCCTGTTGACATTTACAAAAGACAGGTCTCGATACTTATTGACATTTACAAAAGATAAGTATCACCAACCTTGAGCTTGGTGGCGTCTCAATCGGTTATGTCATTGCGACCTCTGAACCAGCAGACAGCTAAGTCTCAACCCCGAGCCCTGTTGACATTTACAAAAGACAGGTCTCGATACTTATTGACATTTACAAAAGATAAGTATCACCAACCTTGAGCTTGGTGGCGTCTCAATCGGTTATGTCATTGCGACCTCTGAACCAGCAGACAGCTAAGTCTCAACCCGGAGCCCTGTTGACATTTACAAAAGACAGGTCTCGATACTTATTGACATTTACAAAAGATAAGTATCACCAACTTTGAAGCTTGGTGGCGTCTCAATTGGTTATGTCATTGCGACCTCTGAACCAACAGGCAGCTAAGTCTCAACCCGAGCCCTGTTGACATTTACAAAAGACAGGTCTCGATACTCGTTGACATTTACAAAGACGAGTATCACCAATTCTGAAGCTTGGTGGCGTCTCAATCGGTTATGTCATTGCGACCTCTGAACCAGCAGACAGCTAAGTCTCAATCCCGAGCCCTGTTGACATTTACAAAAGACAGGTCTCATCTTTCGATCCGACAAGGACCGATTTCGGGCTTGGTGGCGCCTCAACCAGTTATGTCATCGTGACCTCTGAACTGACAGATAGCCAAGTCTCATCAGTCCAGCCCAACAAAAACTATGTTCTCAAGAAATTGCAATATAATTTGGAACTGCAATTCAGAAAGAAGAGCAAAATTGGAGATTCGACAAAAGAAGAAAAATTTTCATTCACTCCAAAAGGATAAAGTACATGGGGCTACAGACGCACACTGTAAGATCTGAGCCGCTCTCCAAGGGAGTCCAGCCTCGTCCTCCTGTCATCAGCAGCCTGGGCAAGCGCTTACGACCTCAGCTCGGCCTCATTGAAATCCATTGCTTGGGTCAGACGATCTTCAACCTCCGTCAAAGTTACCCTCTGTGACAATCCCTGCTGTGAGAGCTCTTCATTTTGAGCCTTAAGCTGCTCAAGCCGCGCAGTTTCTTCAAGACGCACCAGTTTAGCCTTGGATAAAATATGATTTGCTTTCCTGATCATTTCCTCAGCCTTCCCAATCTTGTCTTCAGCGTCAAGAAGAGCACTGGTGGAGGCGTCAATCGCATTTCCGACCTCTGCCTGCCTTGTTTCCAAGGATTTCAAGTCAGAAGAAATAGCCTTAGCAGCCTCTTGAGCGGCAAGCCGGGCCTCGTGCTTTTGGGCGACAAGACGCGCGAACCGCTCATCAACTAAAGATTCCAGGTCCAAACAGCGGAGACGGCGCCATTCCTCTACATCCTTCTCCAATTCATCCACCAGGAGTTCCAAAGCAGTAGCCTGGTGATACCTCTCAAAATCCCAAATACTTTCGATGCCACGGGAGAGGACCACCTTTAACTTTGAGAACGGCATGGTCGAGCCCTTCAAAACCAGGTCGATAATTCACCCTAAGCCTTTATAAAAGCTATCGACGAAGTCACCTATATAGTCGTTCTCAACCTCAGCCACTTTCTGGTAGAGAGGTAACTTCAGAGAAATCCACCAGCCTGGTCGACACTATCATGGAAGGAGCAATGGAAACATCAACAGCAGGGCAGATTGTCAGTGATCTCTGTGGATTCTTCATGGAAATCAGTGCGTTAGCCACCGCTGAGGTAGGGCTGGTAACCATCTCCTGAACAGCAGGCTCAACCACCAGAGTTGGGGAAGTAGGGCTTGTAATCACCCTCAGCTCCGCACTCTACAAAATTGTCGGCACCTCACTCGTTGATATAGTCGGGAGTGAGGACACCTCTGGAACTGCTCCCTCTTCAACCTCTGGTCTTTCGGCTGACTTGGACCGATAAGAAGGCAGGTCGCCGTACAGCGCATCCAGCACAGCAGCATCAGCCGCGGTCGAAGCGCTCGCGTCACCCCTCGACCCTTCGGGAAATCTTCTGGCTCTCTTAAAGCTAATGCATCTTGAGGTCGAACACCTGTAACAAGACTGCGGTTAGTCGGGACACTACATGCAAAGAAGCCAAGAGGTTAGGACAGTACCAAAGGATGATGTCGCCTCAAACATCTCGTCAGCCACATCAGTCTCCAGGGGCTCCATCGGAAAATTCTGGCGGAATCAGCACGAATAGCCGGCTCGCTTTCACTTGCCGAGTATCCTGTGGGCCACCCAATAGAGCTCGATGCCTCAGGACTTCCTTTAGAAGTCCCAGCGCCCGAAGGACCGATGTCGGCCACATCACCTCCGGACTCCTCCGGACAGGCAAAAGAACCAGCTTCAGTCCCATAAGTAAATAGGGGATCATAATGTTCCCCTTGCTCTCCAGCTGCCTCAGCTCCTACAATCAAGAAGGATTAATAATAGGTCAATGGAAACACACAAAAAGGCGTAGTATATGGACGGGGTTAATCTTTCCCAGACCGGGAGTGAATTCACCACTAGTCGGCTCAGCAACTGAAAAGTCACCTAGAGGGGGGGTGAATAGGTGACAATGCTAATCAAGGGTCAAATTAAAAATTTAAAGCTACAACAATCACAAGATGAATGCAAGCAAGTAAGTATGACAATGAATATGATGAGCAAGTAATAAGTGCAAGCAAAATAGAACAAGGATTGCAAGAATGTAAACCAATCGCAAACACAAGGATATGTTATCGAGGTTCGAGCACCCAGCTCTACTCCCCGCCTTCCCCAGAAGGATTCTAGCTACTTCCACTATCACAAAGAACAATTACAATGGAGTACCCAACTCCTACAATCTCAAGAACAAGTGATTTCCTTGGTAGTCAAAAGACCACAAACTCTCTCTTTCAAAAATCTCTTCCCTTACAAAAGGTCCCTAGAGAATAATGAGTAGAATTGAAGCTCTTTTTGTGTAAGGAAAAGAAATTGAAATCAGAGAAAACTTTTGAAAACCCTTCAGAAAATTGAGAGAATTTAGCACAAAAACAAAGAACTTTGAAAGCCTTAAACTTTTGAATTTTTGCAAAGATTGTTGTTGTAACCAATCTCTCCCCAAACACCCCTATTTATAGGAGAGGGCTAGGGTTTAGGGATAAACATAATTACTGATGTTTAGGAGGTAATTAGATCAAAATATATCCTTAAACTGATTTTTAAACACAAAAGACAAAAATAAACAGCCCTTAAAAATCTGCCCGTTACTGTTCAAACGGTCGGATCGGTCGACCGGGCCGGTCGACCGGTAGTATAAAAATTTGATCGTTACAGGCTATCGGTCGACCGATCCAGTCGACTGATACAAACTGTGACAAAAAATAAATAGTCCGGTCGACCGCCCCGGTCGACCGACAGACGTGCACACGGATACGTGCATCTGCCAGGACTTCGGTCGACTGGTCCGGTCGACCGGACCAGACTGACATAGGCTCGGTCGACCGACCCGGTCGACCGGATCAGGTCAAAAAGCCAAATTTAAAAGAAATAAAAGAGGATTTTGATTTTATCAAAAATACTTTTGAACAGGGATTAGTATAAAATACAAACATATATCTGTAGGCAAAATCTTGTATGCAAAATATTTTTGTATAATTTATAAGAAATTATTTTGGAATGAGCATGTGCGCAAAAACGTGTGTGATAGAGCTTCAAACCTATCCACTATTCTTTAACAAACTATAAACTGAAAAACAAATTACATGAAGATTTCTTGAGCTATCTTCAAGTCTTTGAGCCATCCAATGCCTTGCTAGTGCCTTCTCTTCTATGATCCTTCCTTGATGTGCAATTTGCCTTCCTTGCTTTGTGGAACTTAGAAGTTCTTGCAATAGCTAAGCGAATGGTCTCTAAACATGGTACAAACCTGAAACTTATCTTAACAAATTTGTTAGTACCAAATAGCTCATATTTGGTTTGTCATCATCAAAACACAAAACAATTGGAGAGTGTAACCTCTTGGGCCAACAATCTCCCCCTTTTTGATGATGACAAAACAAATAGGCTATTAACAAAAATATAGGGTAGGAGAAAACTCCCCCTCAAATTATGCTATACTTAAAACACAAGAATATGCTCTAGAAACTAATAATTGAAATGATGCACCATTATTGAAACCAATTAAAACAAAAATTTCTCTTGATACCAAAATATCAAAAATAACTAAAACACAAGAATTTATTTAAACACAAAAACTCATAAAAACAAAACAACAAAACATATAAATTCATATGGAACCAAGACCAAATGAACTTATTTTTGTCCATGTAAACTTATTCTCCCCTTTTTGTCATACATCAAAAAGGTTATGAAAAACATGTTTATTCAATAATACAAACATTAAGTTCTCCACAAATAAACGAAAATCTAGCAAAATCAAGAGTTTAGTGAAAATATCGGCTAGTTGTAAATCCGTGGAAACATAATCAATATCTATATCACCTTTCTCAAAATGATCTCTAAGAAAGTGATATCTAATCTCAATGTGCTTGGTCTTACTATGTTGATTTGCATTTTTGTCATGTGTATAGTACTAGTATTATCACAAAATATTTTTATATGATCAAAGTGCAAATCAAAATCAAGGAGAGTATGTTTCATCCAAAGAACTTGTGCACAACAAGCCCCGCGCGGCAACATACTCCGCCTCGGCGGTTGAGAGAGCTGCGAAATTTTGCTTCCTAGAGGACCATGAAACAAGACAATTACCAAGAAATTGACATGTCCCACTAGTACTCTTTCTATCTACTCTACAACCCGCATAATCGGCATCCGAATAACTAGTCATTGAAAAATCTATAGTTTTTGATACCAAAGACCCATTCCAATTGTGCCCTTAATATAACGAATAATGCGTTTTACCGCAATAAGATGAGACTCTTTAGGACACGATTGAAATCTAGCACAAAGACACACACTAAACATGATATCCGGCCTACTTGCCGTCAAATATAAAAGACTTCCTATCATGCTTCTATATAATTTAATATCAACATTTTTACCTTGTTCGTCCTTATCAAGCTTAGTTGTAGTTGCCATTGGAGTGTTGCAAGCCTTTGATCCTTCAAGCCCAAACTTCTTTACTAGCTCCTTTGCATATTTGGCTTGGTTAATGAAGGTTCCGTCTTGCAATTGCTTGATTTGGAGTCCAAGGAAGAAATTGAGCTCACCCATGGAAGACATTTCAAATTCTAATTGCATTACCTTCTCAAAATCCTTGCACAAACTCATTAGTAGATCCAAAAATTATATCATCAACATAAATTTGCACAATTAAAATATCATTATCAACATGCTTAGTAAAAAGAGTTGTGTCTACTTTGCCTTTAATAAAATCATTGGAATGAGAAAACTAGAAAGCCTTTCATACCAAGCTCTTGGAGCTTGTTTCAATCCATACAAAGCTTTATCAAGTTTAAAAACAAAATCGGGATGAACATGATCAACAAAACCGGGAGGTTGAGCAACATAAACTTCTTCATTAATAAAACCATTTAAAAATGCACTTTTCACATCCATTTGAAAAAGTTTAAAATTTTTAAACATGCAAAAGCTAGTGTCATCCGTATGGCTTCAAGCCGTGCTACGGGTGCAAAGGTCTTGTAACGCCCCGATCCCAATGATACGGGGACGTCACTGCGACGCATATACGTAGGTCAGATGGTGCCCCCACGTATATACGCTAAGCATAAGTACAACAAGCATCAGAGTGTAACACACAGCGAGATACAATCATATGCCAACATACAAGATAAAAGTACAGAGTTATACAAGTTATGATATACAAAATCACCATACAGTGTCCAATATCACATCCCAGTCCAAAATGAAACGAGATACAACCCAAAATACAAAAATGCTCACGTGTGGATGGAGACCACGTGAACCAAAAGAAGTGCCGGGCACGCTGGATCTAGGACAGGTCGGACTGATCCCCAAGGTAAGCCAAGTCCTCAGCGGAAGGCTCCACCTCGTTCCAGGCCTCTGAATCTGAATGTGCAAATCCAAAGGGTCAAGACATAATACGAGAAATAAAATAGCCAAGTGACAATAGGATCATGAATAGTGGTAGAAGAGCAATACTGAGTAACCCTGCATGTCAGGATATGTAACTATGTAAGGTAATGACATATGAAATGAATATACAATGAGTGTCTTATTATTATTACTTGTCTTACTGTGATATCTAGCTATGTGACCCAGCGTCCCAGAGCACATAGATCCATATCCTAGTATGACAAGGTTGTTATTGGAAACAGCGGTTGTATCGACGAACTATGTTTACAGTGGGTGAAACCTGAAATAGTGAAGCCTGATCAGTGAAGCCTGAGCAATAAAACCAGAATAGTGAAGCCTGCTCGGTCAAAACCGGAATAGTGAAGCCTGCTCGGTCCCCTGGCGTACCACAGGTCAGACCGGAACAATATTATACAATATTGTTTAAACCACTGTAAACACGAACACATACCGATATTCCGCACATTTCCCCCGACCCGGGTGTAAGTTGGTGTATTTTATGTAAAAGTCAAGTATATCATGCTTTGGTTTAAGAGATGGCATGATAGGTGGTGATATTGCTATTTAACATGCCATGGAAGGAAATATATGCAATAACAAGTCATGAGGTAACCAGTAAATACGTCCAATCAGTTATACATCCGGAAAAGCCAGTATTGGAGCATGAACAAGCAATAAACGATACATGCGTAACAAGTAAAGAACCAAGTTCAGAACAGAAATTAACTATGCAACACTGCCAGAATTAGTCGACTAGGAGTATAGATTAGTCGACTAATAGGGTCTATAATCGACTAGCAGTATAGGTTAGTCGACTAAGTCAGAGATGTAAAGGATTGGAGTTCTGTTTCAGTGCATGTTATTAGTCGACTAATAGGGGATTAGTCGACTAGGTGGATTCAGGAGTCGACTAATATGGTTTCCAGAGAGTTTGTTAGTCGACTGATAAATTGGCCAAGTCGACTAATGCTGTGTTTTCCAGAAAGCCTAAATTTCAGCTAAGTGTTCTAGTCGACTAGACCTATGGATAAGTCGACTAATACTGTGTAAAAATAGTGAGCAGAACAGAAAATCCAGATTTTGTGTGGTTTGGTTCTAACAGTTAAAAGTGGGATTTTCACAGCATTACAAGTCCTGTTTTACTAATACAAGCTCACTAGAACATAGAATAGCCAAGGTAAATGATAGGTTCACCTAGTTATGTTGGATTTGAGTGTTATGACCTAAAAATAGGGTTTTTATCATACCCAAGAACATGGATCACTACCCTAGCACATGTGATTGGTAGATTAAGTCTTGGTGAGTAAGAACTCACTTGGAAGATCAGATCTGAAGTTTGATTTAGGGTTGGAGGTGTTGGCTTCCCTCCAAAGCTTGTAGTTGAAGCTTGAGGTTGAAGAAGTGCTCCTTGGATGAAGCCTTGAAGAACCCCCTTGTGATCTAGAGGAGAAAGTGGAGGGATTGGAGTGATCTAGGGCTAGGGTTTTGCTGGAGGAAGAGGAA
Source organism: Agave tequilana (assembly GCA_038442645.1). NCBI lineage: Eukaryota > Viridiplantae > Streptophyta > Magnoliopsida > Asparagales > Asparagaceae > Agave > Agave tequilana. The sequence continues at coordinate 29,270 of JAVJIF010027530.1, forward strand.
GAGGATTTCTGCAATTTCTCTTTTGATGGAGAAAGTGAGAAAAAGGTATTTTGCAAATGCATGTGATTATATACTTTGGGTTCTTGTGAAGGGGGTGACAATTTGGTGGATGTGAGGGGTTTCTTTGCAAGAATGTGGGGTGAGGTGTCCTCTCCCTTGCCACTTGGTCAGCTGAGAGCAAGAGAGAGTGTGAGTGGAAAGATGAGGTGGCAAGTGAAGTGGAAAATCAACTTTTGCGAATTTTGGAAAAATGCTAAAAATTCAAGTATTTTGGATTGGTCTGGAATTTTACCAAAAATCAAGAAAAATATTTGAAGACCAATGGTGAAATTCGTTTGAAGAAATATTGTATAGATTTTTAATTAAAAATCCCGGAATCAGAAATTTACCGACTCCGAAAGAATTTTCATAAATTTATAGAAATCTTAGAAAAAGAATATAAGTAGGAATTATGATTCTAATCAATAATGTCTAAAGGACTTTCTAGAGATTCCTAACAGATTGGGAGATAAAAATTCGGAAATCGGTCAGTGATACTGGCCGACACCGGTTTTGAAGAAATTCATTTTAATTTTAGAAAATTCTAGAAAATCACATAAATTCTAAAATATTGGGAAATGAAGTTTGGAATTAAAATCGGTCAAATACGGAAGGTAAATCGGAAGATACGGTCAAAGGGCTGAATACGTAACTACATACGTATTCCGGGAAAGGGGTATTACAATCTACCCACCTTACAAAAATTTCGTCCTCGAAATTTCATAAGGTGAAAGATAACAGGAAAGGTAACAGATGGATATGGATACAAGGAATGATAACGGTAAAGACAAGTAGAAGGAAAGAGTCTTACCAGATCAAGACGGGAAAAGTTGAGGGAAAAGCTCCCGAATAACGTCCTCTCGCTCCCAGGTGGCCTCTCCTGGCGCGTGCCTGCTCCAAGACACCAGCACCAAAGGAATGGCCCTGCTCTTCAGAGTCTTGACACTCCTGTCAAGAATGGTCAACGGCTGCTCTTGGTATGATAAATCCAGTTGCAGCTCTAACTCCGAATGGTCCAGAACATGGCTGTCATCCCTGACATACCTCCTCAACTGAGACACGTGGAAGACATTATGCACCCCGTCCAAGGAAGGCGGTAATGCTAGTCTATAAGACACATCTCCCACGCGATCCAGGATCTCGAACGGGCCAATATACCTCGGACTCAGCTTCCCGCGAGTGCCAAACCGGATAACTCCCCTGGTAGGTGATATCTTCAGGAACACATGATCTCCGGTCTGGAACTCCAATGGCCTCCTAAGAGTATCAGCCCAACTCTTCTGTCTACTCTGAGCAGCCCTGAGATGATCTCTGATAACCCTGACCTTCTCTGTAGTCTGCATCAACATCTCAGGCCCCAAAAGACTCCTCTCACCGACTTCATCCCAGCAAATCGGTGATCGGCACTTCCTACCATACAGTGCCTCAAATGGCGCCATCTTAATACTGGCCTGATAGCTATTGTTGTATGAAAACTCGGCCAAGTGAAGATGGTCCTCCCAAGATCCTCCAAAGTCCAACATGCAAGCCCTCAACATATCCTCAAGGATCTGGATGGTCCTCTCAGATTGTCCGTCTGTCTGCGGATGATAGGAAGTACTGAACTTCAGACGAGTTCCCAGACTTGCTTGGAGACTCTCCCAGAAGTGAGATTTGAATCTGGTATCTCGATCTGATACAATACTCACTGGAACTCCATGCAGACGAACCACCTCCTTCAAATACTTATCTGCCAGAACCTCCGTCGACTGACCAACCCGGAAGGGTATGAAGTGAGCAGACTTGGTGAGGCGATCAACGATCACCCACACCGCATTATTACCCTTGGGACTCCGAGGCAAAGCTGTCACGAAGTCCATGGTGATGTGCTCCCATTTCCATTCGGGTCGGCAAAGGTTGAAGAAGTCCAGCTGATCTCTGGTGCTCACACTTTACCTGCTGGCAAACCAAGCATCTGGCAACAAATTGGGCTATCTCCTCTTCATGGCATTCCACCAGAAGTGCTTCTTCAGGTCCTGGTACATCTTGTTCCTCCTGGATGTATAGAATAGGCAGAACTGTGTGCTTCCTCTAAAATCTTCTGTCTAACTTCACCCTGAGGAACACAAAGTCTACTACCATAATACAAAGCACCATCCGGACGAATACAAATATCCGTCCTCAGACCAGCCTCCACCTGAGTCCTGAATGTCTGCAATCTCGGATCCTCCTTCTGAGCCTCCTTGATCTCATCTACTAACGAAGGCCGGATCTGTAGAGCCATGAACTGCCCGGTCTTATCACCTCTCTGCACCAACATCAAATCCAACCTGATGAACTCCTGGATCAACTCTCTCTGCTGAGTAAGGTGGACTAGCACTCTGTTCTCTGGCATTCTGCTCAATGCATCAGGAACGGTATTGACTTTGCCTGGATGATACTGCAAGTCAATATCGTAGTCTGCCATAAGCTCCAGCCACCTCCTCTGCCTCATATTCAGCTCCTTCTGTGAGAATATGTACTTGAGGCTCTTGTGGTCTGTGTATATCAATACCTTGTCTCCCAGAAGGTAGTGTCTCCAGATCTTCAATGCAAACACCACAGCTGCCAACTCCAAGTCATGAGTCGGGTAGTTCCTCTCATGAGGCTTCAACTGCCTAGAAGCATATGCTATCACATGATCATGCTGCATAAGCACACACCCCAGGCCTTTACCCGACGCATCACAGAAAATGACCATCCCTCCTCTTCCTGAAGGGGTCCTCAAGATCGGAGCTGTGATAAGCCTCTGCTTCAACTGCTCAAATGCGGCATCACAATCTTCTGTCCAAACATATCTCTCCCCTTTTCTGGTGAGCCGGGTCAACGGAGCTGCAAGTCTAGAGAAATCCTGGACAAAGCGTCTGTAATATCCTGCTAGTCCAAGAAAGCTCTTTATCTCAGTCACCGTCTTCGGAACTGGCCAATTCTGTACCGCTTGGACTTTACTAGGATCAACTGAGATTCCCTCAGCTGAAACTATATGTCCGAGGAAAGCTATGCTGTCCAGCCAGAACTCACACTTGCTCCTCTTGGCATGAAGCTGCTCCCGCTGAAGAGTCTGCAACACGATTCTCAGGTGCTCTGCATGCTCCTTGTCACTCTTGGAATAGATCAGGATGTCGTCTATGAACACCACCACAAACTGATCCAGGTAAGGAGAGAACACCCGGTTCATCAGGTCCATAAACACAGCAGGGGCATTGGTAACTCCGAAAGGCATCACTAGAAACTCGTAGTGGCCATATCGGGTCCTGAATGCCGTCTTAGGAACATCCTCCTTCTTCACCCTCAGCTGATGGTAGCCCGACTGTAAATCTAACTTAGAAAATACACGGGCTCCATTAAGCTGATCAAACAAGTCATCAATCCTGGGCAAGGGATACTTGTTCTTGATGGTGACCTTGTTCAACTCCCTGTAGTCAATGCACAGCCTCTTGCCACCATCCTTCTTATTCGCCAATAACACTGGAGCTCCCCATGGTGAAGTGCTAGGCCGAATCAATCCCTTGTCCGAATACTCCTGCAGCTGCTTCTTCAGGATCTCCAACTCCGTCGGTGCCATCCGGTACGGAGCCTTTGAGATAGGAGCTGTCCCTGGGACTGTATCAATGGAGAACTCCACTATCCTCTCCGGTGGAAGACCTGAAATCTCAGCAAAGACCTCTGGAAATTCACCCCACACTGGCACTCCCTTCTGAGCCTCCGAGGTGGTCAACTGAACCTTCTCCTTAGCAGGCTTCACCTCTCCGCTAAACTGGAACTCCGGCTGATGTGGGATCCTGAAATTGATCTTCCTTCCCCTACAGTCAATCACTGCATGGTACTGACTGAGCCAGGTCATGCCTAAGATCACGTCGTACCCCTTGGTGTCTAGTACGAGCATATCTATGGACAAGACCTTCCCACAAAGTTCTACTGGGCAGTCAGCACAAACTCTAGAAGATAAAACTACTCCATTCCCAGTACTAATCTCCCACTTGTGGTCTAAAGCCTTAACAGAAATAGAATGCAAAGCCACAAACTTGTCGGAGATGTAACAATGAGATGCACCTGAATCGAAGAGTGCGAGGACAGGTAGAGAATGAACTCTGATAGTACCTGTGATCACCTCCTCCGAAGCCTCTGCCTCCTCCACGGTCAGGTTGTAGGCCTGACCCCTGCCACGCCCTGCAGCTGGTCTGGCTCCTCTCTGCATTGGGCGGGCAACCTGCTGTGGTGGAAGGGGAAGAGCTCTCCTCACCGGTCCCTGCTGCCTCTGACCAACCGGCCCCGGTAGTGCCCTCTGCACATACTGCCCCTGAGGGGCTGGTGCTGGCAAGGTTTGGGTAGCAAACCCCACTCTCCTGTGCGGACATGTCTCCACGGCATGATCCCGTGCTCCACATATCAAGCACAATCCGTTGGCCCTCCGGCAAGTCTGCTGGGTGTGCCCTGGCTTCTGGCAGAAATGGCAGATAGGACCTGGTCGAGCCGTCTGATATGGAACTGCTCTGAACGGCTGTCTGGCCTGGATCTTGGCTGCCCTGGATGGTCCTCCTCTACCCGCCGGCACAAACGGCCTCTTCAAGGCCTGGCTCTCCTGCTTCCTCTGAAATCCTCGCTCCACCTCACGAGCGATAGAAAGAACTTCAGCATAGGTCTTCAACTGCTGTGCCATCATGTACATCTGGGTCCCCATCTGCAGTCCTTGCTGGAACCTGCTCGCCCTCTTCTCCTCATCTGACACCATATAGGGGGCGAAGCGACTCAGTCTGAGGAACTCTGCCGCGTACTCATCCACAGTTCTGTCTCCCTGCTGCAGACTGATGAACTGCTCCTCCATGTCCTTCTGAGCAGTGGCGGGGAAGAAACGGCTGTAGAAGCTCTTGGAGAAAGTCTCCCATGTGATAGGCCTCTCCAAACGGGCCTCCTCGGCCAACCACCAAGTCCGGGCCACGTCTTTTAGCTGGATCTTTGCAACCTCCACTTGGCTCTCCTTGGGCACCCTGGCGGCGTTCAGCAAGTCAGTGGTGTCCACCAACCACTGTTCAGCCTCCAAAGGCCTCTCGATCCCCGAGAAGGTAGCCGGTTGCAGCCGCCGAAAATCTGAAACGTTCCCCGGTTTCTGCTCCTTCGGGGCTGCCAGCTCCTGCCTGAGGAGCTCAGTCTGCTGCTGATGGATCTCCACCTGCTGCTGCTGGGTTACCATCATTGCCTGAATGATCTTCAGGACATCAGCACTCCCTTCTCCTCCACGGGTCCATTCGGGACTTGCCCGACATTGTTGCGACCCGAGCGCCTCTCCATACCGAAAGGATAAGATCTGGAATTGGAGACAAGGAAAGGAATGAGGATACGAAGGATTTGATCAATTGAAGGAATCAAGAAGGACTTATAACTTTGTACATTGTAGTTGGCATAAGCAAATCGCTAGAATTTGCCACTTGGTTGTACTTTTAGGTCTGAGAGCCCTGGCTCTGATACCAACCTGTAACGCCCCGATCCCAATGATACGGGGACGTCACTGCGACGCATATACGTAGGTCAGATGGTGCCCCCACGTATATACGCTAAGCATAAGTACAACAAGCATCAGAGTGTAACACACAGCGAGATACAATCATATGCCAACATACAAGATAAAAGTACAGAGTTATACAAGTTATGATATACAAAATCACCATACAGTGTCCAATATCACATCCCAGTCCAAAATGAAACGAGATACAACCCAAAATACAAAAATGCTCACGTGTGGATGGAGACCACGTGAACCAAAAGAAGTGCCGGGCACGCTGGATCTAGGACAGGTCGGACTGATCCCCAAGGTAAGCCAAGTCCTCAGCGGAAGGCTCCACCTCGTTCCAGGCCTCTGAATCTGAATGTGCAAATCCAAAGGGTCAAGACATAATACGAGAAATAAAATAGCCAAGTGACAATAGGATCATGAATAGTGGTAGAAGAGCAATACTGAGTAACCCTGCATGTCAGGATATGTAACTATGTAAGGTAATGACATATGAAATGAATATACAATGAGTGTCTTATTATTATTACTTGTCTTACTGTGATATCTAGCTATGTGACCCAGCGTCCCAGAGCACATAGATCCATATCCTAGTATGACAAGGTTGTTATTGGAAACAGCGGTTGTATCGACGAACTATGTTTACAGTGGGTGAAACCTGAAATAGTGAAGCCTGATCAGTGAAGCCTGAGCAATAAAACCAGAATAGTGAAGCCTGCTCGGTCAAAACCGGAATAGTGAAGCCTGCTCGGTCCCCTGGCGTACCACAGGTCAGACCGGAACAATATTATACAATATTGTTTAAACCACTGTAAACACGAACACATACCGATATTCCGCACATTTCCCCCGACCCGGGTGTAAGTTGGTGTATTTTATGTAAAAGTCAAGTATATCATGCTTTGGTTTAAGAGATGGCATGATAGGTGGTGATATTGCTATTTAACATGCCATGGAAGGAAATATATGCAATAACAAGTCATGAGGTAACCAGTAAATACGTCCAATCAGTTATACATCCGGAAAAGCCAGTATTGGAGCATGAACAAGCAATAAACGATACATGCGTAACAAGTAAAAGAACCAAGTTCAGAACAGAAATTAACTATGCAACACTGCCAGAATTAGTCGACTAGGAGTATAGATTAGTCGACTAATAGGGTCTATAATCGACTAGCAGTATAGGTTAGTCGACTAAGTCAGAGATGTAAAGGATTGGAGTTCTGTTTCAGTGCATGTTAGTCGACTAGGTTGAGGGGATTAGTCGACTAATAGGGGGATTAGTCGACTAGGTGGATTCAGGAGTCGACTAATATGGTTTCCAGAGAGTTTGTTAGTCGACTGATAAATTGGCCAAGTCGACTAATGCTGTGTTTTCCAGAAAGCCTAAATTTCAGCTAAGTGTTCTAGTCGACTAGACCTATGGATAAGTCGACTAATACTGTGTAAAAATAGTGAGCAGAACAGAAAATCCAGATTTTGTGTGGTTTGGTTCTAACAGTTAAAAGTGGGATTTTCACAGCATTACAAGTCCTGTTTTACTAATACAAGCTCACTAGAACATAGAATAGCCAAGGTAAATGATAGGTTCACCTAGTTATGTTGGATTTGAGTGTTATGACCTAAAAATAGGGTTTTTATCATACCCAAGAACATGGATCACTACCCTAGCACATGTGATTGGTAGATTAAGTCTTGGTGAGTAAGAACTCACTTGGAAGATCAGATCTGAAGTTTGATTTAGGGTTGGAGGTGTTGGCTTCCCTCCAAAGCTTGTAGTTGAAGCTTGAGGTTGAAGAAGTGCTCCTTGGATGAAGCCTTGAAGAACCCCCTTGTGATCTAGAGGAGAAAGTGGAGGGATTGGAGTGATCTAGGGCTAGGGTTTTGCTGGAGGAAGAGGAAGAGGATTTCTGCAATTTCTCTTTTGATGGAGAAAGTGAGAAAAAGGGTATTTTGCAAATGCATGTGATTATATACTTTGGGGTTCTTGTGAAGGGGGTGACAATTTGGTGGATGTGAGGGTTTTCTTTGCAAGAATGTGGGGTGAGGTGTCCTCTCCCTTGCCACTTGGTCAGCTGAGAGCAAGAGAGAGTGTGAGTGGAAAGATGAGGTGGCAAGTGAAGTGGAAAATCAACTTTTGCGAATTTTGGAAAATGCTAAAATTCAAGTATTTTGGATTGGTCTGGAAATTTTACCAAAAATCAAGAAAAATATTTGAAGACCAATGGTGAAATTCGTTTGAAGAAATATTGTATAGATTTTTAATTAAAAATCCCGGAATCAGAAATTTACCGACTCCGAAAGAATTTTCATAAATTTATAGAAATCTTAGAAAAAGAATATAAGTAGGAATTATGATTCTAATCAATAATGTCTAAAGGACTTTCTAGAGATTCCTAACAGATTGGGAGATAAAAATTCGGAAATCGGTCAGTGATACTGGCCGACACCGGTTTTGAAGAAATTCATTTTAATTTTAGAAAATTCTAGAAAATCACATAAATTCTAAAATATTGGGAAATGAAGTTTGGAATTAAAATCGGTCAAATACGGAAGGTAAATCGGAAGATACGGTCAAAGGGCTGAATACGTAACTACATACGTATTCCGGGAAAGGGGTATTACAGGTCTCCTCAAAGTCAATTCCCTCAACTTGAGTGTAACCTTGGGCCACTAACCTAGCTTTATTCCTAATGACATTTCCGGACTCATCCATCTTGTTTCTAAAGATCCACTTAGTACCAATTATTGGTCTATCGTGGGGCTTAGGAACAAGGTGCCAAACTTGGTTGCGCTCAAATTGATTGAGTTCCTCTTGCATGGCAAGCAACCAATATGGGTCCGTCTCGGCTTCGAGAATGCCTTTGGGTTCAAAATGAGAAATAAAAGCAAAGTTACCACATATGTCATGGAGTTTGGAGCGCGTTGTGACTCCTTTAGATGCATCACCCAAGATGAGCTCCTTAGGATGATTTGTAGCGTATCTCCAAGCTTTAGGAAGCGGTTGAGTGCTTTCCTCCTTATCCTCTTGAACTTCACCAATAGGATCTAGCTTTTCTTCTTGAGCGGGTGAGTCCTTCAAGGATAGTCTCTCCATGTCTTCACCTAGTGGTTCAATCTCTATAACATTCTCAACAACCACATTAGATTCTTCAAATTTAACATGCATGGATTCTTCAATGGTTAGTGTAGATCTATTAAAAACTCTATATGCTTTGCTAGTAGAGGAATATCCAACAAAGATAGCCTCATAAGCCTTAGCATCAAATTTACCCAATTATCCTTAGTATTTAAAACAAAACACTTGCATCCAAAAACTTTAAAATATGCAACATTTGGTTTTCTAGAATGATACATTTCAAATGATGTTTTTTAAAAATTTTTGCACAAATAAATACGATTCGATATATAGCATGCGGTGTTTACGGCCTCGGCCCATAAATATTGAGGGAGGTCATATTCACTTATCATTGTCCTAGCCATCTCATGAAGTGTTCTATTTTTCCTTTCTACAACTCCATTTTGTTGTGGAGTTCTAGGACAAGACGTTTCATGCTTAATTCCCTTTTCATCACAATAAGTCATGAAGAGTTGGTTAATAAACTCACCACCTCTATCACTTCTTATTCTCAAAATCGGAAAACCCTTTTCTTTTTCAACTCTTTTTCGAAAAATCTTAAAATGAGAAAAAGTTTGATCTTTATTTTGCAAAAAGAAAACCCAAGTAAAACGGGAGAAATCATCAACCAAAACAAATGCAAATCTACTTCCATTTAAACTTTTAGTTTTAGTTGGTCCAAAAAGATCCATATGAATTAATTCTAAAGGCCTAGTTGACATGATATCCTTGATTGGTTTAAAGGAAGACTTGGTTTGTTTCCTAAGTTGGCACGCACTACAAATGCGGTCTTTCTCAAAATCCAAGCAAGGTATACCCTTCACCAATTCCTTTGAATTAATCCTAGAGATATGGTCAAAAGATGCATGTCCTAATCTTCTATGCCAAAGCCAAGAATTTTCATCAAAGCATTTAGCATTTAGTAGAACAATCTAAATTAAGCATGTCAATAATATAAACATTATTATCACGAAAACCGGTAAGAATACAAACATCGGATTTAACATCAAAAATCTTGCATGAGGAATCATCAAAAACAACTTTAAGTCCACGATCACAAAGTTAGCTAATGCTAAGCAAATTATGTTTTAAACCATCTACTAAAACAACATTCTCTATAATAGGAGATGAACCAATTTGAATATTACCGATACCGATGATGGTGCCTTTGGAATCATCCCCGAAGGTGACGGAGCCACCTTCCATGTACCTTGATAGGGTTGTGAAGTTGTTGATGTCCCATGTCATGTGTCTTGAACAACCACTATCAAGGTACCACCGCTCCCTACGTCTTGGAGCCTTGGTGTGTACCTACATCAAACATTTTAGGACTTGATTTTGGTACCCACATTTTCTTGGGTCCATGAGGGTTAGAGCCATTAACCCAAACAAGATTATTTGAACTATGCAATTTATCATAACAAAATTTAGCTAAATGTCCATTTTTGCCACAATAAGTACATCTATACACTCTACCATATCTAAAAGCATAGTGAGTGTGTGATTTGTGAGCATGGGCATTGTGAGCATGAAAAGATTTAGCATGAGAAGTATTATTTGAAGTGTGAGCATGTGGAATTTTAGCATGAGAATCTTTAACATGAGAAGTGTGCTTTTTGGAAAACTTTTCTTCAAGTTTCTTAGTATTAAAGGCACAATCTTTTAAAACTTTTTCAAACTCATTCATTTTGGATTTAAAGAAGAAATTTCTTTATTATCAACAATAGGGTTTTACCCTTACATGAAATCTTATAAGCATCAAATTCATTTTGAAATGAAACAAGATTTGAAGAAAGATCATCTTTTTCTTTCGAAACAATGGCAAGTTGATTCTTAAGAAAAGCAACTTCTTTTTGTAATTTTAAGCATTCAAGTTTCTTATTATCATAAGTTTCAGAAAGTTCTACAAATGCATGTACTAGAACTTCCTTACTTAGTTCATCATCTTCATCATCATGGGATTGAGGGGTTACCTTAGGTGTGTTTGCCATGAAACACATATTAGCTTGATCCACCTCCTCTTCGGACTCGCTTTCCGAATCCCATGTTGCTTTGTAGGCTTTCTTTTCCTCCGGCTTCTTTGGCTTGAAGGAGGAAGTCATTTTCTTCTTGAACTCCGGACAATCCGCCATGATATGTCCGGGTTTGCGGCAATTGTAGCATATGATCTTCCGCTCCTCTTTGCCTTCGAATTTTCTCCAGAAGTTGAACTTGTTCTTTCGGTACAACCTCTTGACATTCCGCACAAGTAGAGTTAGCTCCTCATCTTCTTCTTCGTCATCTTCATCGTCATCATTGTGGAAGAAGTCTTGAAGGCTATGGATTTCTTCTTTGAAGTAGTAGCCTCATCTCTTGCTTTCTTCTCCATCTCATGGGTCTTTAGGTTCCCAATGAGACTAATGATGTCCATCTCGTCCTTGTCATTTAATTCCTTTAATGTGGTGGCCTTGATCTCCCAAGATGGTGGAAGAGCCCGTATCACTTTGCGCACCTTTTGATCGTTGGAGATGACGTCACCTAATGAAGAAAGACCATTTGTAATTTTAGTGAAACGAGTAATCATACAATCAATGGATTCTTCATCAAGCATTTTGAATGATTCATATTGAGACCTCAAGAGATCTATCTTAGCTCTCTTGACTTGTGAAGTCCCTTCATGTGTGACCAATAAGTGTTGCCAAATCTCATAGGCGGATTGGCAATGAATTACCCGTGTAAGGTCATCCTCATTCAAGGCGGTTAAAGGGAGTTTTGGGCTTTTGAGTTAGCCTCATATTCTCTAAAGTTGAAGTCGGTCCAAGTGCTCTCATCTTCATTGGGTGCTACATAGGGTTTGGTCAAAGACTTAGCCACTAAACTACCTAGTGATTGCAAAAAGATAGTCATCCTAACCTTCCAAATAGGGAAGTTGAGTCCATCAAATTTAGGTGGGGTTTTAATGTTGTCGGCCATGTTTACTAGTGTATGAATGGATGAATGAAAATATTGATTAGCAATATTTTAAGGATCTCTCTATGGATGTTAAGCCAAACCTAGAGTCCAAGCTCTGATACCAATTGAAAAGTCACCTAGAGGGGGGTGAATAGGTGACAATGCTAATCAAGGGTCAAATTAAAAATTTAAAGCTACAACAATCACAAGATGAATGCAAGCAAGTAAGTATGACAATGAATATGATGAGCAAGTAATAAGTGCAAGCAAAATAGAACAAGGATTGCAAGAATGTAAACCAATCGCAAACACAAGGATATGTTATCGAGGTTCGAGCACCCAGCTCTACTCCCCCGCCTTCCCCAGAAGGATTCTAGCTACTTCCACTATCACAAAGAACAATTACAATGGAGTACCCAACTCCTACAATCTCAAGAACAAGTGATTTCCTTGGTAGTCAAAAGAGCACAAACTCTCTCTTTCAAAAATCTCTTCCCTTACAAAAGGTCCTTAGAGAATAATGAGTAGAATTGAAGCTCTTTTGTGTAAGGAAAAGAAATTGAAATCAGAGAAAACTTTTGAAAACCCTTCAGAAAATTGAGAGAATTTAGCACAAAAACCAAGAACTTTGAAAGCCTTAAACTTTTGAATTTTTGCAAAGATTGTTGTTGTAACCAATCTCTCCCCAAACACCCCTATTTATAGGAGAGGGCTAGGGTTTAGGGATAAAACATAATTACTGATGTTAGGAGGTAATTAGATCAAAATATATCCTTAAACGGATTTTTAAACACAAAAGACAAAAATAAACAGCCCTTAAAAATCTGCCCGTTACTGTTCAAACGGTCGGATCGGTCGACCGGGCCGGTCGACCGGTAGTATAAAAATTTGACCGTTACAGGCTATCGGTCGACCGATCCAGTCGACTGATACAAACTGTGACAAAAAATAAATAGTCCGGTCGACCGCCCCGGTCGACCGACAGACGTGCACACGGATACGTGCATCTTCCAGGACTTCGGTCGACTGGTCCGGTCGACCGGACCAGACTGACATAGGCTCGGTCGACCGACCCGGTCGACCGGATCAGGTCAAAAAACCAAATTTAAAAAGAAATAAAAGAGGATTTTGATTTTATCAAAAATACTTTTAACAGGGATTAGTATAAAATACAAACATATATCTGTAGGCAAAATCTTGTATGCAAAATATTTTTGTATAATTTATAAGAAATTATTTTGGAATGAGCATGTGCGCAAAACGTGTGTGATAGAGCTTCAAACCTATCCACTATTCTTTAACAAACTATAAACTGAAAAACAAATTACATGAAGACTTCTTGAGCTATCTTCAAGTCTTTGAGCCATCCAATGCCTTGCTAGTGCCTTCTCTTCTATGATCCTTCCTTGATGTGCAATTTGCCTTCCTTGCTTGTGGAACTTAGAAGTTCTTGCAATAGCTAAGCGAATGGTCTCTAAACATGGTACAAACCTGAAACTTATCTTAACAATTTGTTAGTACCAAATAGCTCATATTTGGTTTGTCATCATCAAAACACAAAACAATTGGAGAGTGTAACCTCTTGGGCCAACAGCAACCGACGGTTCAGCTGCTAATGGGGCAGCAGGAGGAATCGTTGTAGAGGGATGTCCCTCTACGACAATCGTAGGAGCTTGGCGGCGGGGCTTCTTCGCCAACGATTTCCTACGAGAGCTACCTGCCCACTTTCTTTTGAAGTGGATTTCAGAATCCTCTTCCTCCACTTCGTCTACACAACGAGAGGGAGCCGTCCCCATCACACCAGAGCCAGTTGCAGGAGTCTCAGTCCCCGCTCCCACCTCGAAGCGAGGACTCTCGGCGTCTGAGGTCTCGCTGTCTTCCACGGCAACAAACTCCTCTATACCTGGGGTGCGAACCCTTTTGCCTTCCCTTTTCTCAGAAGCCTTCTGCCTCAGCCGTTGAGAAATTAACTTCACACCAGAACTATTCACCTTAAACTCGAGAGGTGTGGAGTTGGAAGTGGCATACCACTGACAGAAGCACAGGGTCATTAGGAGATTGGGATCCTTCAACGGCGTACGCAGCCGCGCCCCAGTACCGCCTGCAGTAAAGAATCGCCAGGCATGGGCCCCATCAATAAGGCTCCCCATAAAAGCCAGATTGAGATTCAGGTTGCCCACGTACAGTTGGTCATATCCAAACTGACGAGCAAACCGACTTGGGACGTAAGGCTCCAAGTAGCAGCTATCCCCGCTCCGGTACAATAGATGTGAAGGCCGGATACTGACCAGCCACTCAAAAACTCCCCGCTCAGGGACGAATGCCCCTCCCCCGCATCTTTGAACTCTTCCCATAGCCTGCACCCCGAATAGGGAAAACAGCCGAAGAGACTATCGACGTCATAGCGATGTACTAATTTACGGGCCTCAGCCACGTAAGTCTTCTGCCATAAACATCCTTCGAATCGACAGAGGAGCGCCATTCGAACATCTTGCGGGGGATCCTCTCCAGCTTCGATTAGAGAAGGACAATGCAAGGCGAACCACGCCATCAAGTAAGTATACGACAGACCTATTTTGGGGTTAGGTCCGTCGCGGGGCAAAATGGTCCCCTTTCCACGCTTCGTCGTTGGTGGCCTGCAAAAAGCCTCCGTCAATGCACGAAGGCCTCTCTAGATACAGCACACCTTGGCCGAAAGAAGTCCCAGAGGGCGACCATGAACCAAACGAACAGCGGGCAGCAAAACATTCTGATGAACGATGTCACCCGAAGAAGACGGCACCACGCACCTCTTCAGCCAGACTGTTAGAAAACCAGCCAGAAGTGCCTTCCGGGACTTCGGCCTGCGAGCCTGATGATGGAAGCTTCGAAGAACATCACCCTGCTCATAGGGACCATCGTCTTCCTTCACAACTAGATCCCCTTGGGAGCGCTTTTGCATCCGGTCAAAGATGTCTTCATCAGCAACTCCGCAATGTGCTGCCTAAGGAGCATTCTCCATATCTGGGAACAAGTAGTCTCCCCAGCTTTTCAGGCTACAAGAGGTTCCCTTATTGCCCCATGCATACTGGAGCAGATGTACAAGTGGCACATCAACTCCCGGTAGGTCTCGAACAAGGCAGGCTCCTGTTTCTCCAGAAGCGCCAATTCTGCCTCGCAAGGGAAGTATTCTTCATAGGGAAGAGACCCAAAAGGCAGAGCAGAGACTTCCCACATCTCATGCAAGGCCATACCCAATTCACCAACAGGGGTGAAGAAAGTCCCTGAAGCTGGGCAATACAATTCAAAAATAGCATAAAAGCACGCCACATTCATCTCAATGCCGTGGCAGGTCGCCCTGACGGCCTCGTAGAGATTCAGCCTCTCCAAATCCTTCTCGAAATGAGCAAGGTAGTCAAATCCACCCACCATGCCTTCGGAGGGTGAATCCAGCCTGGAGTCCTGAAGTCAGTAGCTGGGTAGTTCCCATTGACCTTGCAGAATTGGTTGCCAAAGGTCAGCGCCACTGCAGGATTCTCTCCCACTGGGATCTCTCGTGACACATTCCCGGGATGCAGGCCCATTAAGCAATGAGGAGGCCCCGCTCTTGCATAACCAGGAGATTGAAGTATCAATTTTTCTATGTGAACAGAGTCAATACTCCGGCTCACTTCCCACGACATCTTCCGAGCCTGCGTCACGCACTGGAAGGAAGACAAAGAGAAATAGCGCTTATGGACGGAAGGTAGAACCTCTTGCCATCCAACTGAAAAATCAACTGCCCTTCCCCTGTATGTAGTTGGTGGTCAGGGTCAGGTGCGGCATCCCCGAACATGAAATTGGGCTTCCTATAAATTCAACGGTCGACATCTTCAAGGGGAGCTGTGGTCAGGATACTCCTCGTGGTATATTGATCACCACCATGAATAAGCGTATCTCTGACGAGAGAACTCCGCTCACTGAACAGAGAAGCCTGCCTTTGAAATTGCAAGCTAATATTGCCATCCGATCCCCTGGTCATCCTGAACAGGTTGTTTGAAGGACAAGGAGTATAGTGTACCGCAGGAACAAAGAGAAACTATGATTAGTTCATCAGTCGAAAGAGGGGTAAAATCAGAACGCAAAAATTTGACAAGGCAAAGCCTCGCCCTCTGAGCACGATTAGCCTAAATGATAGCTTCATCCCGAAGCTTAGCTTCGCAGCTGCGGTGTAACTCCGCATCCCACACAAGGACAGGATGCAGGAAAACATTCAAGTGTTAGCTTTGCTTTGAAGCTTAGCTTCGAACAACAGGGTGTGACAAGACCTCGAAGGATAACTTCGTCAGAAGGGCATTACGGTCCTTTTCTGTCAAATATCAAAGGACAGCTTCGCATCCTGCCATTCAACAGGATGTGAACCGCCTAAAGGTTAACTTCGCTTGGAAGCTTGAGGAAGAACTCTTCAGTTCTTGGATTCCCGATCAAGAAATGAAGGTAAAATCAGGGAATTGGACTCATGTTAGATTTATCCAAGGACAGCCAGAAGTCGGCCTTAAAGGAGAGACGACAGTCTCTAATCAAAAGGGAACGTTCCCTACCAGCGATTGGTCGTTCGATGACCGGAGGAGGAGACGGACCCTCCGCTGCAGAAGTTTGCCACTTCTTTTCCCGCTCGTCTCTTGGGCGCCATTGAAGAGCTGCGGAAGCTTTCAAATTTTCTTAATGGAAAGGAAAGAGGAAGAAGAAGAGTCTAAAGGTCTCTAAAAATTTCAAGTGAAGAGATTTGTCCTCTCTACAGTCCGAGCGGGCATTTATAGGCCAATCAGCGCCTGAAACGACGCCTTATAAACAGTACAGGCTGTCGTTTCAAATTAATTTGAAACGCCGCCTAAAGCGCCTTCCCGAGAAGCCCTGATTCAGCCACTAAGGCTTAACCTCGCCAATGAGCTGAAGTGCGGACTTCGCACAAGTTCATCAAGAACTTCACCAAAAAGGTTGCCTTAGCCCACTAAGGGCATAGTTCGCTGATATGCCAGCATCGTGCGAAGCTCATTCAAAAAGGACCCTGTCCTTAACTCTGCATAAAGTTTAGCCCCGCTATGGCCAAATTCTCAATGAAGGCAGGCAAAAATCAGATGAGCAGAAGATGAACTTTCATTGATTTAAGAGCAAGGTATATTGATATTACATCAAGGTTTGTTTCATACAACAGATTCAGTTGCTCAGCAAGATCATTTGCGCAAAAGGCATACAAGTGGTTTTATCTTCTTCCAGACCAGACCAACTGGACACGAAAGGCCTTCCTCCTGCACAAGGCCGTAACCAGTTGTGCCACGAGGACACGGCCATAATTCTCCACAAAAATGGTACATTTTGCCACCAGGAAGCTGGATCACCTTTGATAAAAATTGGCAAAGAACTTATCGCCGCCAACACGATAGATCACCTATAATGGGAATTGGCAGTGATGTCAGTGATCTCACAGGTGTGACATCTGCCGTCCCGAAGTGGATCATCTCGGATAAGCAGCTACCAGCCTCACCTCAGAACGAATCATCTCAGATAAGAGGCTGCGAACAGCCTCTGGACAAACATCAGCAGCCCTCAGTTGTTCCTCCTGCTTAAAAGTAAAGCTTCAACCGGGGAAGCATAAGGCAACTTTTCGGTCTCTTTCATCAAGATACAAGATCGGCGGACATAGCTCACTGCAATGCAAAATTGGAGCAAGTTAGCAGTTAAACACAAAAGATACTGCAAAAGCGCCAAAGCCGAATTCTTTGGGGCGAAGCAATCCGATTTCGATTGGAGCAGAGGATAAGCCTTGCTTGAACAGTGATGATGGGCTAGCTCAGCAAATGCCAAGTCCTAGCCTCGCCTATATGGTTAAGCCAGACTGATCCTATGGGACACAGTCTTAGCCCCACCTATATGGCAAGACTGGCTCAACCTTGAAGAAACTAAGTCCCAAGTTCTGCCTGTGCAGCGGACTTAACATGCAGTGATCTTTCTCTGATTAAGTCAAGATGATAGCTTCGCTGGGAAGCTATACTGAAATCCTTCTCTGCAGACCAGTCAATTGCAAGATGAAGAGTAAGGGAAACTAGTCCCTGAAGCAGCCGCTAAAGCTGAATTAAGGGAGATGAATTCCCTAAAATCGTGAAGTCGTTGAATGATCAAGACTTACCGGTCCTTGGCCGGGTAATAACTAGAGTACGCATTCCCACTACTTCAGAGATCTGAGTATCTCTCTCAACCAAGAGAAGAGGGGAGAGCAGATCACTTCTCTCTTCAGAGGACCTCAACTGTCCTATTTATAGGCCCCATGGCCTGAGCGCTGCCGCCTCAAGCGTGGAAGCACGAGCGCTTTTAAGGCATTTACTGCCCCTTGAGAACAGGGATGGTTTCCCTTGGAACCGTGCAAAGGGAGAAACGTCTCCTCATAAGGCACTTATTGCGCCTTGAAGAAAGGGAATATCCTCCCTTGGAAACGTGCAAATCGGAGAATATCTCCCTCGATCAGCACGAAGAAAGGAGTAATCCTCCTCGTAACCAGCCACGGCAGTTGGCCTCGGGAAAGTAACAGATGTTCCAGGGCGTACATATCTCCAGAAAGCCCAGATGCGGAGCAACCCGCACGCGAAGCTACCCAGACGCGAGTCTATATGATTCCTTGGCGAATCTACATCCCAAAGTAGGATCTAAAGCGAAGCTGAACTCAACCCATTATGGCGACGTTCATTCTCCACCTATCAAAGCAGTTCAAAGTATTTCGAAGTCTGAACCATTACAGACTTTCGAAAACTTTGAAGGGGTCTTGTTGACACTTAAAAATTACAAGATTCTTATTGGTCCAAACAATGTCTAAACTTGTTGACATTTACAAAAGACAGTGACAGACGAGCTGAAGACCAGTTTTCACCCATCTCCGAGGGACAAGGAAGCAACTTGGACTCCACTGATCCAGCAAGCAGACAGTGAACCCGGATTGTTTCTGAACAGACCTCAGCAGGTCTAAGATGCTAGCACTTAGCATCACATGAGCCCAAAGGGATAGCCTCGCCTCAGAGGCTAATATCACTCGACTTCGCCTTGAAGCATTCGAAGCCTCGCCAAGAAGTTAACTCACAACTTCGCCTCAGATGACGTCTAGCTTCGCCAAAGAGCTTTCTTTCGGACTTCGCCAGAGCTGCCTCTAGCTCCGCTACGAGCTAAATGCGGGCAGTTCCGCTATTGGTCTGCTATGGTCAACCTTTGACCAATCAAATCTCCGGATGAGATCGGATTCAATCAGATCAAATCCAATTAAGATCAAATCAGAGATCAAATTTGGCAGTTGATTGCCACAATCTCTTGACTCTTCTAAGACGAGTAAGAAGATCAGGGGAAATCCTCCAACGATATGGAAAGGATCAAGAAGGTCAACCGACCTGCCAATTTAGAAGCTGATCCTAGCCTCGCAGCAAGGCTACTTTCCGGATTTTAAACAGATTTGATTCAATCTGTTTCCATATTTTCAAGGGACAATTATACCCTTGCTCTCCCTATAAATAACCCGCAGGGGCACAAGGAGAGAGGACTTCTTCCAAAAAGAACAGAGACATACGCAGAAGAGCTCCACAAGCAGAGACTTCTTCACAAAGTACCGTGCGCTCTCGAATTCAGAGATCTTTTAGAGAATTGCTTTCTCTATCCAGGGTGTCGATACCTAACATCGTTCTTCTTCTCAAGGAATCTCCGGAACCAGGCGAGAAGGAATTCCTAATTGAAGATGATTTGAGAAGCAGCAAGAGGGTTCTACCAACCTTCTATTCTCCGATTCCCCGAACCAGGCGAGAAGGGAATGTCATCGCTCGCATCGTCAAAGGGACAAAGTGGTCGCGCGCTGACCAGACTCCTATCGGCACACTTCTCCAGAATCTCTGAGGAGATCTACCTGTAATCTTTTTAAGAATACTTATAATTTAGCTCCTCAAACTCTTTTTTTTTTGTAAGTTTTCCCTTTTGCAAATTCAATGGAAAACAGACTCGGATTCTCCACTAGATTCCTCCTCTTGTTGAATTGGCATTTGAAGCTTGGAGGTGGTGGTTTGTCAACTTGTTCCATACTACAAAAGCGGAATCAAGATTAGAAACAAGCATAAGATAATCTTTGTTAAGCGTACTTCTAATGGCCTCAAGGGCTTATGCATTGGCCCCTATATGATTGCAATTACCAAGATAGCATTTCTGGGTAGCGGCAAGAAAGACATGCAAACCTAGGGTCTTTAAATACATGGACATCCTATATTTCCATGTGCCAATGTTGGAGACATCGAACATGGGAGGAAAAGCAATCCATGGGTGTAAACTATATGTGTAAATGCAAATGTAGATTAGCAAACTAAGATCTCACTCCTAGGTGGTTAAACCTAATATCAGGAGCGTTGGCTCTGATACCAATTAAAAGTACACCTAGAGGGGGGTGAATAGTGTAAGTGCTAATCTAGAAACTAAATGCGGAAGCTTAAACAAATTTTGCAACACACTTAATATAACCAACAAGTGTAGCCGAATTCCCTGTGAAGAGCTCTGGACTAACTCTTCTTGATTCCCCTAAATATGGGTTGAGGTGCTATATGAAGCTCTTGTGTTTAAGTATAAGTGAGGCACACAAACAACCAAGCATATAAGATGAATAGACAATATGAAAATATGCAAGGCACAACACAAGCAATGTATATGAATATGAATGAATGATGATGCTTTGCACAAATTAAAGAGAGAGAGAGTTGAGAGACAATGGATCAAATGCAAAGGCAAAGATATGTTTCGAGGTTCGAGCCCCTAGCTCTACATCCCCGCCTTCACCACCGTGAAGGATTTCTAATCCACTATCTCCCACCGAGGGAACCTCCACCAAGGAGGATTTGTTACAACACTAGGAGTACCAAACTCCTCTCTCAAAAGACCGCCTCACAACCGAGGGGTAAGCCCGTAGCCAACAACCAATCCACCTCATACTTGAGGGATACAAACTAACTCCAACTCCACCCACCAAGAGGGAGTAAACCACAATCTCCACTTTACCAAAGAGGGACCAAACCAACAACCCAATACAACAACCTCAACCTCTACAAAAGGGAGCAACCAACAAATGAGGGTTTTAAAACAAGTGGTTCCAAAGACCACAAACTCTCTTTTTCCACAAAACAAAGATCCTAATAGATTAGGATAGAAGATAAGCTCAAGTGTCGAAAACTAGGTGTTTGGAAAATAAAAACTCAAAGAAATAATCTTGGGAAAACTCTTAAAGATAATGGAAATGAAGAACAAATACAAATCTCCCAAAATACTCTTTTCTTTGATTTTTCAAAAAACCTAAAACAAAACAAGGATAGATCTTTTTGACACAAAAACTCTTTTGAAAACCTGTTTAAACACTAAACAAACTCTGAAATTTTTCTTGTCAAAAGTCTTATCAAAATCCCCAAAGAGATGGGGGGTATAAATAGGCTCTCCAATAAACTAGCCGCTAGGCTGAGCTGTCAGCTTGACAGGCTTGCGGTCGACCGCCGGGTCGACCGCCAACGGTCGATTTCCGACCGTTGGAGCAGCCCGGTCGACCGCCCGGTCCTCCGCCGAGATACAGAGAGCAAGGCTCTCGGTCCGGTCGACCGCCCCAGATACAGAGAGCACTGCTCTCTGGTCCGGTCGACCGTCGGTCGACCGCCCATGTGTCTGCCAGACGTGCACAAGGCTGTGCACGTCGGTCGACCGAACGATTGACCGGCCCTTGGTGTGGTCGACCGTGCGGTCAACCGACTTGGCCTGTCAGCCACAGTCTGGGTCAGAAACTGGCTAAAAATGATACTAAAAATTCTTTTATCTTTTCTAAAGATTCCATAACAATTGTTTTATCATTTTACATGGTAAACAAACTAGTGATAAAAGTTTCAAGACAATATTTAAACATTTGAACTCTTTTTGATGTCTTGGAAATTTTACCAAAAACTAAATCTTGTATTTTATCACTTTGATTTTTCAATATATGAATAGGAAAGTCAAATAAGTTTGTCTAAGAAGTTTAAGCATGCATGTATAGAAAGAATACATCTACTATACATATAAACTATTTAATCTTATTTTGATCAAACTATTCATAAAAATCAAAACCAAAACTTGTGTTTTATCAACTAGGATTTTTCGATACATGAATAGGAAAGTCAAACTAAGTTTGTATAAGAAGTTTAAGCATGTATGTATATAGAACATATCTAATATACATTTAAACCAAGTAAACTTGTTTTGATCTACTATTCATGAAAACACATATCGGTTAAACCAAAAACCGAAAAACAAATATCAAACATAAAACGTGTATGTGTATTGTGCACTTGAACATATCAACTATTCTTATCTTTATACATGGATCTAAAACTCAATCTAAACTATGGATACCTAAGTCTTCTTGATGATCTTCCATCTTCAAGTCGACTTGCTCCAAACCGTGATCCACCGAGTGCAAATGAGTGATCCTGAATCTCAGGCACCAGAATCATCATGAAAAGCTTCTAAACTCCTTGTTGAAGCTAATCACCAACTAATATCTTACTAAATGATCTGAAACTTAAAACGCAAGAATATTAGTAAACATAACTATATGAGTTAATCATCATCAAACTAGAGTGGAAGGCCTTTGGGCCAACAGATAGTACCTTTCCCCTCTTCGTCGTTGGTGGCCTACAGAAAGCCTCCGTCAATGCACAAAGGCCCCACTGAATATAACACACCAATGCTGGGAGAGTCCAAGGGAACGACCGTGAACTAGATGAACACCCGCAATAAGACCGTCAGAAGAATGACATCGCCAGAAGATGGCACCACGCATCTCTTCAGTCAAACCGATAAAAACTCGGCCAGAAGTGCCCTCTGGGACATCGGTCGATGAGCCTGGTGATGGAAACTCCAGAGAATATCACATTTCTCATAGGGTAAATCATATCCCCTTGGGGTGTTCTTGCATCCTTCAGAAATGTCCTCATCCGCAACCTCGTAGTGAGCTGCTTCGGGAGCATCTTCTAGGTTGGGGAACAAATAATTCTCTCAGCTCTTCAAACTGCAAGAAGCTCCCTTATGGCTCCCATGCATACTCGAGCAAATGTAAAGGTGGCACATCAACTCCTGGTAAGTCTCAAACAAGGCGGGCTCCTGTTTCTCTAGAAGTGCCAACTTCGCCTCGCACGGGAAATTCTTCATATGGGAGAGATCCCAAAGGCAGGGCAGAGACTTCCCACATCTCGTGCAAAGTCATGCCCATTCGCCTACAGGGTGAAGAAAGTCCCTGTAGCTGGACAGTATAACTCAAAGGTGGCGTAGAAGTTCGCTACGCTCATCTGAATGCCATAATAGGTTGCCCTAACAGCCTCGTAGAGTCCCAATCTCTCTAGATCCTCTTCAAAATGTGCAAAGATATATAATGTCAAGTCTCTCCACCAGGCCTTAGGGGATGAATCCACCCAGGGGTCCTGAAATCAGTGGCTGATAATTACCACGAGCCTTGAAGAGTTGGCTTCCAAAAGTCTCAGCCACGGCAGAAATTTCCCCCACTGGGATGTCTGGGAGAACGTTCCCAGGGTGGAGACCCAATACGCAGCGAGGAGGACCCGCCCTTGTATAACCAGGAGAAAGAGCTATCAATTTTCCTACATGAACGGAGTCGGTAGTCCGAGTCACTTGCTACTTCATCTTCCGAACCCTCGTCACACATTGAAAAAAAGACAATGGAAAATGACGATTGCTAGATGGGAGATAATACTTCTCGCCATCCAGATTGAAAATCTACTGCCCTTCTTCGGCCAGCAGCTGATAATTGGTATCTGGCGTTACATCCCCAAACATAAAGCCGGGTTTCCGATAGATTTTCCAGTCATAATCCTCGAGGGGAGCAGTAGTTAGATGCTCCTCATAGTACGCTGATCTCCGGCGTAGATAAGGGCATCCCGACCGAGAGCACTTCGCTCACTGAATAATGAGGCTTGCCCTGGAATTGCAGGTTAACATTGCCATCCAGTCCCCTGGTTGTTCCGAAGAGACTATTCAAAGGACCCGAGTATAGTGCACTATGAAAGCAAGAAGAAGTCATATTAATTCATTTGCTGAAGAAAGAAAGCTAAAGCAAAATTTTTTTGCTAAGGCATAGCTTCGCTCTCCAAGCGAAGCTAGCCTAGCATTAGCTTCGCCCTGAAGCTCAGCTTCGCAACTGCAGCAAAACTTCGCATTCTATACGAAGGCAGAATGCAGAAAATATCTAAGTGTTAACTTTGTTCCAGAAGCTTAGTTTCACGTTCTGTCACTAAACAAATGCAAAGAAGCCCCCTAAGGGCTAACTTCACTGGAAAGGCACTTGTGCCTAAAATTGTTCAAGGAATTTAAGGTCCTTTTCCTAACTACGCTTCGAGAGCTAGCTTCATATCATGCCACGTGACAGAACGTGAACAACCCTAAGGTCTAACTTCGCATAGAAACTTGGAGAAGAGACCATTCAATTTTTAAATTTCAAGGGAATTAAATCCCTTAAAATTTCGGTGGATTTGAATTAAGGGAGAGCAACTCCCTGAGAGCACTGGATCATGGCAAATTACTCCGGATTCACTATGATATAGCCAGAAATGACTTCAAAAGAGATGAAAATCTCCAACTATAAGGAAAAATCTCTACCCGCAACGGGGCGTTCGATGACCGGAGGAGGAGAGGGCCCCTCCGTCGCAGAGGTCGCTATCTCTTTACCTGCTCGTCTTTTGGGAGTCATGGAAGAACTGAAAAGTTCTGAAAATCTTAATGAAGGAGAAAGAGAAGAAAGAGACTTGTTTCTCTAAAAATTCAAAGAGAAGTGTTCTCTCTCTTTCAGCCCAATCGACCTTTTATAGACATAAAATGTCTTAATTTTGACTCCTCAAAAGGAGCGCAGCTGGCCATTTCAAATTAATTTGAAACGGCGCCTAAGCGCCTTCCTGAGAAGCCTTACTTCGCCCCGCCAAGGGCTAACTTCGCTGTGAGTTCAGCGTTGACAGCGCACGACGCTTGAGTAACTTCGCTGAGAAACATGCCTTAGCACCGCTAAGAGCTCATCTCAAGCTTCGCGAAAATTTAGTGCTAGCTTTGCCAGAAACTTGTTCCTGACTTAGTTGGAAATCTGTCTTCAGCTTCGCTGGAAGCTTAGCTCCTCTAAGAACTTCATTTCCTTCTAAGAAAAAGACTTACCTAAGCTAGTCCACTTCAGGTGTTCTCGAATTAAAAAGGGGGGAACAAAGCAGATAAGCAGAGAATAAATATTGTTATTGATTCAAAAGGGAATACATTGATACTACATCAAGATTGTCTTTCATATAACAGAATCTTTGCTCCAAAGGCATACAAATTATCCTATCTACTTCCAGGGTGATAAGCCAAACCAACTGAACAAGAAAGGTCTTCCTCTTGTACAATGTCGTAATCATTCGCTTAATGGCATATTTTGCCATCAAGAATCTGGATCTTCTTTGATGAAAGTTGGCAAAGGAAGCTGGATCTTCCGTAATCAAAATTGGCAAGGGACTGGTTACCACTAGAAAGCTGGATCTTCCTTAAATAAAATTGGTAAGGAAGGATCCGAGGCCTTACAGGTGACGTCTGCCTTCCCAAAGTGAATCATCTCGGATAAGCAACTATCAGCCCCTTTCCGAAGTGGATCATCTCGGATAAGCGACTGCCAGCCTCTTCTGGGGACACACATCAGCTACTCCAGTATGTTCCGCGTGCTTATGATCAAAGTTTCAACTTGAAAATTAAGAGGCAAGTTTCTAGCCTCTTTCGTCAAGATGAAAGACTGACGAGCATAGTTTGCTACAATGCAAATAGAAAACAAGTTAGCATCAAATCAAAAAGAGGGTGGAATGCTAATTCATAATCATCTTAGGCGAAGCTATCCAGTTGTGCCTTGAAGACAGATTTCAATTAAGCAGGGATAGTCTCGCTTGCACATCAATAATAGGCTAGCTTAACATAAGCCACAATCTTAGCCCCGCCCAAGGTAGTTAGGCTGGAGAAGCCTAAAAAAAAGAACCAAGTCCTAGCCTCGCCTATATGGCAAAGCCAGACTGACCCAGAGGGACACAGTCTTGACCCCACCTTATGGCAAACTGACTCAACCTTGAAGAGGCCAAGTCTTGAGCCTTGCTTATGTGGCAAAATTTAACAGGCAGACAGATCAAGGTAGCGACTCTTCATGAAAAGAGCGAGAATGCTAGCTTCGTGGAGAAGCTGAAAATAGGGCTGAACCCTTTTCTAAAAGTCAGCCAAATGCAAAGACCAAGGGAATTTAATCCCTAAGATAGCTGGTAAAGCTAAGAAGATTAAGGGAGATAAACTCCCTGAAAATTACTAGATGGCCTAGGCTCACCAGTTCTTGATTGAATGAGAGTCCCCACTACTTCAGGGACCTCAGCTTCCTTACTTGAGCAATTGGAGAGGTTATAATTAAACTTTTTAGAAAAAGAAAAGTATGTTTCTCTGAGAAGAACTACAAGTGTCCTATTTATAGGCCTCATGGCCAGACCACGCCGCTGCTACTTCAAGCTTGGAGGCGCGGGCAAATTTAAGGCATTCAAGTGTTTGGCCTTGAAAAAGGGAATAGTCTCCCTCGGGAATGCGCATTGAAGTTCTTTGAACTTTGAAAAAGGGAAAATCTCCCTCGTTAATGCAAGAGAGGTTATTCTAACCTCGAAAAAGGGAGCAACATTTCTCGTAACTCGCATAAAACAATTAGCCTCGGGAAAGGAATGTCGTTCCAGACCGATTTGAAGCGCAGCCAAACTAGGAAACCCAAGCGCGATGCCACTCATAAGCGCGAGGCTACCCAAAAAGGCGAAGCTACACGGAAGCGGATACAATTCCTTGGCGAACCTATTCCAGCTTGAAAGTGGGGCTAAAGGCGAAGTTAAACTCAACCTCAAAGGCGTTGTTCATGCCCACACACCATCAAAGTAGTTCAAAGTATTTCAAACTCTGAACCATTCCATTTCAGATTTATGAAAACTTTGAAGGGGTCTTGTTGACACTCTAAAAAAGACAAGATTTCTAACTGGCTTGAATAATGTCTAACTTATTGACATCTATAAAAGACAAATGACAGACAAGCCGACGGTCAATTCTTCACCTATCTCAAAGGAACGAATCAGCAACTTGGACTCTTCTGATTCAGTGAAGCAGACGGTAAGCCAAGATCATCCTTAAAAGCTCGTGAGAAGGCCCAAGCAGGTCCAGAGACACTAAGTTAGCTCAACACTTAGTCTCGCACGAATCCACGAGATAAGTCTCGCATGAGAAACCAAAGTTGCTTAGTATCACAGGAAGTTCCTTCATAGCGTCGCTGCGAGCTAACTTACGCTTCGCCTGGAAATAATAAGTTAACTCCACAGAAAGTTAATTTCGCTCGAAGCTCTACGCAGTCGCACAAAAGGTTGACTGGTAGCTTCGCCACAAGTTTTATCTAGCTCCGCTGAGAGCTTTCTTTTAGCTTCGTCAGAAGCCCCTCCCCGCTCCATTATATGCTCAACACGATGACTCTGCTGCAAATCCTTTATAGTCATTTTTGACTAATCAAATCTCTAGATAAAATCAAATCTCTAGATGAGATCATGTTAATTGAAATTCAAATTTGACAGTTGCCTGCCATGATCTTTTGACTCTCCTGATCAAGTAAGAAGATCAGAAAAAAATCTCTCAATTAACTAGAGAGGATTAAGGAAGTATCCTTATTTAGCGGAGCGAATCAAGGGATTAGCGTTATATGCTATCCCTAGCTTCGCAGAAACTGATTCTAATCTCGCGGCAAGGCTACTTTCCAGATACAAAACAGATTGACTCAATCTGTTTTCAAATTTTCAGGACGATTACACTCCTGTTTCCCCTATAAATAGCCTACTAGAAGCTCACAAGAAAAATGAGAAGGCACAAAGAGAAAGGAGAAACGGGCCAGGATAGAGAGGAAATTAGAAATCTACTCTCTTACTTTCAAGAATTCAGAGAATTGCTTCTCTAATCCTATAGGATAAATTCAGGGGGCTAATATCCTAAGATCTTCCTTCCTCTCAAGGAATTTTCGGAATCAGGCAAGAAGGAATTCCCAAGCGGAGGCAGTTCGATCATCTGACCGATCGCATCATCAAAGGATAAAGTGATCGCGTGCTGAACAGATTCCTACCGGCACACTTCCCCAGAAATCTCAAAGGAGATTTACCTGTAATTTTCTTTTCAATTACTTGTAATTTAGCTCCTCGACACTTTTTTGTAAGTTTTTCCCTTTGTAAAATATATGGAAAACAGGCGCTGCTAGTAGAATATTCATCACTGATAAAGTAATCAGTGGTAGAATATTCACGATGATCATTATGTCTCTGTCGAGCACGATCATCATATTACACTATAATGTTGGTCTGATATCAAAAGCAGTCCCTGCAAATGACTTTCAAGACTATGATGACCTTATGAGTAGTTATCAAGTTCACTCTAGAACTCAAATCAACATACCGATCCAAATACCTATGCCGTTGCGAAATCTATGATCAGCCTCTATGATTAGTATCTTGTGTGGCATAATAATCTGAATCTCAGCCATTGTACCACCTCGTTAGTTTTCACCAACACCATAAGTTTCTTCATCACCCATCACCGCCATCATCATCACCACCTCCTTCACTAAATCAACGTCGTTATCATCACTATTGTAGAGGTAAAGTCCAATGGAGAATTATTTACACTCAATTTTTAAGAGAGAAAATGGAGCAATGCAAACACCAGAGAATTTATATTGAAAATCTGCAGAGGAAAAAACTACGGTGCCAAGAGAGATTCCATTAAATCAAAGAGATTTATAAAAAATTCTCAACACTTTGTTACAGATTTAATTCTTTAGGGTTTGATCTTTTGTCAAGGAGAAAGAGATTGACTTTTATAGCTGAGGCATAGCGAATTGAGTCGTAGCCCTGAGATTTTTGCCTCTGGATCTGCTCATGATCGTAAATGTATAACGCCCCAACTGTAATTGGTTATAAGATCGTTACGATCGTACTGGCAGGCGAGAATGGAAGTCTAGATCCGCACTTATAACCCCATTTGCCTAGTGGTTGTTGATTAGGAAAGAGATGTGTGAAGTTCTTGCACAAATATTTAACAAAGAAAGAAGGTTTAGAAACAACCTTATGTGCTCTTGATCACTCCACAAATGTATTCAATGATGATGTATCCTTTCCAATCTCCGTTATAGCAATGGCTATACCGGGTCGATTCTCGAGGAGAGCTCACGATAGAAGTTTTACGGCTTGTAGTGAAGAAATGAAAACGAAGATTCTTCTTTGTATTTACACAAATTCAAGAAGCATGGAAAAGAAAATTAAAGAAGTGGTGGATTTGTGCATTATGAAAAAGAATCAAAAGAACTTTGGCGAAGTGTATTGCTTAAGAAAAGAAGCTAGTAAAAAAATGTTGGAAAACTTTAGATGAGAAAGTACATGGCTAGCTAACTTTACTTCACTAACTTACTATACTCAATGGTGATGCTTGATTGCCTCATGTTGATTCATTGGCAATACAGATTACTTTGCTTGTTTGTTCAAGTACTTTACCGTTTTGAAGATGAGTGTTCTCTTGTTCTTAGCTTGAAGCCTCATATTGATTCATAGGCTCTCTAGATAGATTTTCAATGATGAACTCTAGGATTGGTACTCAAGGGATGCTAAGTTAGAAGAATCAACATTCATTTAAACATTCAAGACATAACAACAAATTAGCTTGAAGTAAATAAGTTGTTCTACAAGTAGCACATGTTTGGTGATCCATCTCCATGTTCCATCAAGGTTCTTGTTCTAGACAAGGCTCTAAATGAGGCACACATGAGTCATATGGAGTTGAACAAGCATTTACCAAGGGAAAGCAACTCTACTTCCTTGGAAAGCAAAAGAAACTCTAACAATGCAAGTATAGAAATTTGCAATCATCCAAAGAGATAGAAGTTAGCTAGGTAAGTTGTTAGCTAGCCATGCAATAGAGATTTAGCTATCCATTACACAAGAAACAAAGCAACAATTCATGATGTAAAGCAAAGAGAAGTAAAGCAATGGAAATGCACTAGAATGAAAACAAGAAAGTAAAGCAAAGTAGAGCAACGTACTAGAGCTTGTAAAGAGAAGAATGAAGCTTTGATTAATCCTTGCTTACAAGTAATGTCACCTCCTTGCTTACAAGCTTTCAACAGCACTCTCTTTCTCTCTTTGACAAAATCTCTAGGAGGAAGAAGATGGAGACTAAAACCTAGGAGAATACTAAAACAAAATACAAGAGTTTCCCTAATTTCTCCTCTCTCTTCTCCCTTCTCGTGAAGACCCTGGTCATGTATTTATAGCACTCAGTAAGAATCATCTAGAGCCCTGGCCGTTGGCGCAAAATCCGGGATATAACAGAATCACAACTGCCGCAAATTGGCGGAAAAATCTTGGATTTGGCGGCAAAATCTGGGCCGTTGAGGCCAGATTTTCTGTTGTGAGTTTGTTGCGAGGTTGTTATCCACGTGGCCTTCTGGAAGATTGAGTTAGCGCGCGGATCTCTCCTGATTCTGAATTCAAATCTTGGGTTCTTTTGGGCTTTGAATTAATCTCTTTAATTATTGCTAATTAAAGAGATTTTTGGGCTTTTTCTCTTTTAAGATGTGGACCTGAAATAGAGAGAAAAGGATTAAAAATCACATTTTTATTTACAATATGCATGGTATGGAAGTGGTAAAATATGCAAATATGTATAACAATCACACCCCCATACCTAGCTTTTGCTCGTCCTCGAGCAAAAAGGAAGAAAAAGAAAGAAAAATCCTAACTAGTTTATTACACCACTTTCGTAGGTGACACAATTGCACTAAGCATGTGCAACAAGCCGTTAAACCTCTAGGTTACCCTAGAGGAGGAGTGTTGTCTCCTGAGGGTTTTCAGCGGATTGCACCCACAAAATCCATAAAGAAAAATAAAGGGTTAGTGAAAATTTTGATCCATGCTTTAAAGATTCCAACTTGAGCTATAGGTTTCAGGTTACCCTAATCTTTTCATTCCTCTTATAAGCGTCTATTTAGAGTTTTATTTTCAACTTAGGTTAAGTTTT
The DNA here is from genome assembly GCA_038442645.1 of Agave tequilana. Lineage (NCBI taxonomy): Eukaryota > Viridiplantae > Streptophyta > Magnoliopsida > Asparagales > Asparagaceae > Agave > Agave tequilana. Next base: position 60,007 of record JAVJIF010027530.1, read on the forward strand.
TAGGGAAAAGATCAAAAATCGGATTTTGCATAAATCCTAGGATATATACATCTATAAATATGAAGGATCTTTCTTAGACTAAGCTCATTTATTTACTAATATATATAACATTTTTTTCTCTTTTTTTTATTTTATATACAATGTTTATTTATTTACATTTCCTTAGCATCCTTAGGCTTTCTAGTTTACCCTTGTAACGAGTCTCTTACCGATGACTCCCAAACCAGACGGTCTTAGGGCACCAGATGAGAAAACATCCCTCGGGTTCGATGACTCAAGTAAACTAGGCCACGAAGGAATTTAAGGACTTAACCACCTTTAGGCGTGATCGGCAATGCTTCTTGAGGCACGACTAACCAGCTTAATCAGTGGCTAAGTATTTATTATTTATTTATATACATCTTTTTTTTCTTTTTTTCTATATATATATATTTTTATATATATATGTAACTAAAATCACAAAGTCTTTGATTAATCCTTCAATATGTTTAATGTATATATCCTAAAGAAAGAATTAAAATCTAGTAATTTTCTAATCCTTTATTACTTAACCTAAAAATCTAACAAAACTCCTCTTTTCAACTTATAATTAGAAATCTTAGTTAAGAGCTTCCTTAATCCCTAAATTTCAAGTTTGATTCTTTAAACATGGATCAAGAATTTCCTTTTTTAATTTTCTATTTTTTTTATATTTTTCTAAGAAAAGTAAAATCTAAAAAGAAAGGTAAAACCTAAAAAGAAAGTGAAAATCCTAAAAAATAAAGGCCTAAAAAGAAAATAAAAAATCCTATGTTAGCATCTACCCCCCATACCTATCTCATGCATTGTCCTCAATGTATGAAAGATGAAATGATGCATGAAATAGGTAAAGGATAAAGTTACTCCCTCTGTCGCTTTGGACCCGATGTGGTGCTAGGTCCAGCCGACTGTGATCTCCTCAACGCTGCCTCCATACCTTCTAATCGAGAGGATTGCTCCTCTACTTTTTCCTAAGCCGGACCTGTATTTACAACCCTAGGAAAAGGAAAATGAATGGAATCCTAGGGAAGATAGAATCCTAGGAATTTGAAACTCTTTGAAGCACAAAAATCCTCATTTTTATTTATTTATTATTTATTATTTACAAAAGTGAAAAAGAAAATTATTTACAAGAGTGGTCCCAAAATGATATGCAGGGAAATTCTCGTGAAACTATACAGATGGAATGGTCACAGATAAACTGGGTCGCAAAGACCCAATTCATGAACTTCTTGTGACACGAATTCAGTGGTAAGGAATGGCTTTAAACGTTGACCGTTCACAGTGAATTTGTTGCCATTATTTGGGTCAAGAATCTCGATCGCACCGTGTGAGAAGACTCTATGTACTATGTATGGTCCTGACCACCTGGTTCTCAATTTACCAGGAAAAGGTGGAGTCGTGAATTGTACAATAGAACCTTTTGTCCTAAGACAAAAATTTTCCGGTGAATGGATCTATCGTGAAAAAGTTTGGCTCTGTGTTTTGTGATCCGAGCATTGTCATATACTTCGTTTCTTAGCTCTTCAAGCTCGGATATCTGCAACTTCCTTAAAGCACCAGCTTTATCCAAATCCATGTTCAGCTGCTTTAAAGCCCACATAGCTCGGTGTTCTAATTCCACAGGCAAGTGATAAGGTTTTCCAAATACAACTCGATATGGAGACATACCGAGGACAGTTTTGTAAGCAGTCCTGTATGCCCATAAGGCATCAGTGAGTTTGATGGACCAATCCTTACGGTTCTGTCCTACAGTTTTCTCCAAGATGAGTTTTATTTGTCTATTCGTGACTTCTACTTGCCCGTTGGTTTGAGGATGGTATGCGTGGATAATTTGTGAGTAAAGAGTATTTACGCATCAGGGCTTCAAAAGCCCGTTACAAAAATGACTCCCATTATCGCTTATTATCGCACGGGGGGCTCCGA
>JAVJIF010027531.1:0-66028 GCA_038442645.1 Agave tequilana
AGTAGGCCAATCGACAGTTGAAGAGTGTTGTCGACAGGACTGTAATTCCCTGACTTTCTGTAAAAGCCTATCGACGGTTGAAGAATACTGTCGACAAGACTATAAACGTCTGAGTTTCTATAAAAGCCAGTGGACAGATGAAAGGGTTATCGACATGTAACTAAATTCAGCCCAGGTAATTAAATGCAACCGTTCTCATTTTGATCTCCTACATCAATGTCATCATTGGATAAAGGAACTAATGGATTAATAGAAATTAAAGGAGAAACTATAAGTTCATAAAGAGACTATTGAAACTGTAAAAGTTCAGATGTTTGAAGATAATTGTGTAAAAAGGGTCAAAGAAATAGAGGAAATTTTTTTGATTCTAATAGAGAAAATAATGAAAAATGTCTCTATTTTCCTAAAACTTGATTTTGAAAAAATGACTTAGAATTCGCACCAACTGTTTACAAAAATTTCCCTCTAACAGCAAAGGATTTTTTTCCTTCTAATTTTTCCTAATATATATGAGTATCCTGGATTAGGTTTCATATTCAAAACATTTATGAAATAAAAACGAAAAGAAGTAATAGAAGAAGAAACCATGGATCGATCAATTTAGAAGTGAATACAAAGATCTTTTCCTGAAAAAGCCACTTGATTTTGTTGGATTTATTATATTTTTAAAGGAAAAGGTTAAATTTTCAACACAAATTAATCAACTACATTGATTTATTTCTTCATTATTGTGGTCTGCAAATCTTTTTATTCAAATTTAAGATGGGACATTCAAATGGAAATGTTCAAGCAAATCTAGATCATCTAGAGTGCCTAAAAAGTCGATAATCAGAAAGTTTGAGTTCCTATGGGTTAATTGCACAAAATAGGTGATCAAGAAGATCAATATACTTAAGATTTATGGTTTCTGTTGGGAGAGAGGAGATGGAGGAGATGGAAGAAGATAGCACAAAGATCGGACGACAAAGGAACGAGGAACGGCGCATGGAGCAGGCAATTTGTACTCCCGGTCGATGTCCCGCTCGACCGGTGGAGGAGGCCGGTCGACTGGCCCGGTCGACCGGCGTGCACGGGCGTGCACAGGTTGGAGCGGTCGACCGACCCCGGTCGACCGACTGAAGTGGGTTTGCTCTCGGGAAGGCTTGGTCGACCGGCCGGTCGACCGTGGCATGGGTCGGTCGACCGGCCGGTCGACCGACAGACACGGCTGAAGTTTCCTTTTAGGATTCGAATTCCTTTTCTGTTTGGGATTGAATCCAACCTGGGTTTTCATAAATCCAGGGACTCTGTGGCTATAAATAGAGGCTAGAGGCCTCATATATTGTATCCCTGAGAAAAACTAAGAATCCCTTACCTCCCTCAAGTGTTTCCACTTGCAATAATTGTATTGATTGTTGAATCAATAAGATCTCTCTCTCCCTTACCCCGAGGACGTAGGCACGTTGGCCAAACCTCGTTAAATTTGTACGTTGATTGCTTTTCTCTATTGGTGGTTGTTCTGCTGCGTTGGTTGTTTCTCAGGCTGAATCGAGTCTCTGCCAGGAGGGCGGATTCCTCAAGATCAAGTGGTGGTTGCTGTGTCTCTTCTTCCGCGAATCGCTGCACACAACGAGTGGTGTCTGGGGGGCACAACAAGTTGTATCAGAGCTTTCCAGGTTCGACGTGGGATCATCCTTTGATTCAAAGGCATCTGTTGCTGATTGGCAGAGATCGTGTATTGATCTCGGATCAGAGTTGGGACTGTTTGTGGGATCTTGTGTCGATCTCAAAACAGCGTGTGAAGATTACTCGAGGAATCAAGTTGGTGGAGTAGATTTCTTCAGAAACTCATCAAGGTTTCGCGTGGAGGTAAAGATCTGATCTTTATCTAGTTTATTTTATCTAACTCCGTTTGTTTCCACATTGTTGAGGAATCAGTTGAGAAGATGGCTGGAGAAAGCACATCGGTGAAATCCATGTATCCACATCTAAGGATTGATGTGGTGAAGTTCAACGGAACGAACAACTTTGGTATGTGGAGGTGTGAGGTTATGGATGCGCTGACAGCATCAAACCTCGAAGACACTCTACGGTTGGAGAAGAAGCGCGCATCAATGATGGATGAAGATTGAGACAAGATGAACTGTTCGGTGTGGCTTGATCAGGTCTTATCTGACATAAGACATCAAGTATCAGGTGTTGCATGAGACATCTGCGAGGTAGCTGTGGGAGATCCTGGAAAGGAAGTATCTGACGACGAGCATAGAATCGCGATTGCAGTTGAAGTGGGTTTCAAATGCAAAGAGGATGCTCCGTCAATGAGCACTTGAACCGCTACGCGAAGCTTCTTGCAGATCTAGTTAATGTGGATGTGAAAACTAGTGAAGAGGATAAGGCGGTAATTCTTTTGAACTCTCTTCCTAGGGAAGAGTATGAAGCCTTTACTCTTACTTTTCTTAATGGGAGACAATCCCTTAACTACGATGAGGTGTCTACTGCACTTGTGAGTTATGAAGCAAGGAGACAGGACCGACTGCTTCTTCGAGAAGCACAACAGCAGAGGCATTGGAGGTAAGAGGCAGAGTTTCCAATAGGACGGGAAGAGACGATCGGGGGAGATCAAAGTCCAGATCAGGCTTCAGAAATCTGAAGAAGAATCGGTGTACCTTGTGCAAGGAACTAGGACACTGGAAAGCTGAATGCCCGAAGGCTAAAGGTAAGAAGGTGGAGTCTAAGACTGAGGCAAATCTTGCAAAGGTGGTCAGTACTCAAGGCAGTACCTCACAGTCAGATGGATCAGACTCGGACTCATCGGTATTCTCTTTCTCTGTTACTACCCCTACTGTTTGTAACTCAGATAATGCTGAGTGGATCTTGGATAGCGGAGTCACATATCATTGTAGGCTGTCTAAAAATCACTAAAAGACAAGCCATTAAAAAGCAGAGTTTCAAGTTCTAGACGCGTGGGCTCGACACCCGCGTCTCAACATCAAGGCGCGTGGTTCGACACCCGCGTCTCAACATCAAGGCGCGTGGCCTCGACACCCGCGTCTCAACATCAAGGCGCGTGGGCTCGACACCCGCGTCTCAATCTCAAGGCGCGTGAGCTCAACACCCGCGTCTCAACATCAAGGCGCGTGGGCTCGACACCCGCGTCTCGGTTATAACCGCCCTGGTTATGGGGCCAGTCGTCGCCCACATAGCGGGGAGGTCAGCCCCTCATTGTGGAGCGTTTTTAGGGGGCACGTTCACCCTGGAACCCCTATAAATAGCCCCGTCACTATTGAAGAAGGGGTCGGATTTTCTTTAGTTAGTCGACAACAAGACAGAGACACGGCAGAAAAAGGAGAGAGCTCAACTCTTCAACAAGCTCGCTGCGTACGAGTTGTCCTTTGCCTACCTTCTCTTTGAGAGTTTTGATAGACAAGAGCTGTGTTACTTCTTCTACCAACCAAAGAGAAGATCCCTGACGATCTCGACGGTCATCCGGTCAACGGAGAACAAGATTCACTCTCCACCGCCACACGAAGAACCCAGCATTAAACAAAGGGGGACTCAACATCCTCCCTCCCTTGTAACTGGAAGGGAAACAGTTTTGTTGTAATTTTTCATCTGATTCAAGAAAATTTTACAGCACCTCGTTTCTTTTTTTTTCCGGCGCGTACAAGGGATGGCGACTCCGCTGGGGACTACATTTGTCACTGATGAGCAAATCGTGGCGCAGGATGACGTCCTCCGTAAGGGGAAGATGGTCGAATCGCTCATTGTTGAGTTCGACCAGGCGAAGTACGAAGAGTTTCTCTCTTCCGGCTCCAAGAGCCCAAAGACCCGCGTCTGCCGCCGGGTCTCGACGGGGAATGGCCCCGAGGCCCGATCTGTGGCTCTCTCGGGCGCTGCTGCTGCCAACTGTGCCAAGCAAGGTACACGCGCCAACGCCTCTCAGAAGGCCCACGTGGTCCCAAGCACAACTGCCTTTGCGACCAACCGCGTTGCACAGAACACCCGCGTCAGCGTCTCTCAGGAGACCCGCGTGGTTAAAATCTCTGATGTTCAGCATCAGGATGTTGTTGGTCTCTCTCCACCTCCGCGACGCAACCAGAACGCTGAGCGTCGACAGAGGAGACGTGCGCGTCAGCTGCAAGTTGGAACCTCTGGTTGTCTGACTGAGGCTGGACGCAGTATACAAACTGGCGCCTTGCTCGCGCCCCGCGAAGTCCGCGTTTGGCGGCCCAAACGCGAGATTCCTTCAGTTAGGTCCTCTGAGGACTAACTCACCAAACGCCAAGGTGAAGCCTCTGCGCCTTGTCAAGCACAAGAGGCACGCGCCTATAGACGTGGGGCCCAGCAGCCCACTCTCTCTCAAGTGTCTCTGCCCCGACACACCAAGCAGCAATGCGACAGGCGCGTCTTGGCTCAACAGAGACGCCAGACGCGCGCTAAACAGCTGCGGCGCGAGAACCGCGTCCCTGAAGCCTGCGTCCAGGCTGTACGGCACATGGATGCCTCCCATCTTCGACGTTGCGAGGCTAATCTTTTCAATCCCCCTCCCATGGATTTGAGGGATTATTTGACGAAGAAAAGAAGTGCCAATCAGGCCACTTCGTCGTGTTGCTGCCAACGGCTCATCCATATGCTCTCTGAGTGCCGTTGCGGATCAGGCGTACATCAGCAGTCTTTAGTCAGACAGCTGACCCTGATTCCCCCGTCAGCTAAAAGAAGACGCTCCCACAGAAGGAGAACCTTCTCTGACGTTGAGTACCCGGAGCTCACTGCGAATATGACAAGCAAGAGCAAGGAAAAATAACCTGCAGTCAGCTCAGATGAGTCTGACTCTGAACTGGAAGGGGTGTATCAACACACTCGCACCCGGACTGGGGCCATTCCCCCAATTGACTATAATGCCTTAGCCCATGGCATTAAAGTGAATGATTCTCACTCCGCCGTAGCGGAATCGAGGGCTTCGAACTCTTCCGTCGAGAAGGAGACCTCCGCCTACATGATAGGCAATCCTGAGGAGACGGCTAAACGTTTAGAACAGATCCAGAAGGCACAGATGGATATGATTCTTTCTCAGCAGGAATCTATCAACTCCCTCAAGCAGGCGATTGCACAGCTGCTCGAAGACAGGAGGAGGTCTCCTCCTAAAAAGTCAAAGGGCAAAGGGAGAAAGGGAGAAAGTTCATCTTCCAAACCTTCTGAGGAGACGCGGCGATCTACTTCCGGCTCGTCCAAGTCTTCGTCGCAAGTAAAGGGCGACCAAGACCCGGGGAAGGCTCATGCTAAAAGAATGAGTCAACTGGAGCGACGCCTCGAGGCCCTTGCCAATCGCAAAGACCTCCAAGAAGTAGGAGTGGTCCGGCCCTATCCGACTGAGTGGGACTTAGTTCCATAACCTCCTAAGTTCAAGGCTCCAACCCTCCAAGCATTCGACGGGAAGGGGTCACCCAACCAGCACATCTACTACTTCAAATCCCAAACCGGGAATGTAGTAGACAACGATGCTATCCTGGCGCGTCTGTTCATCGGCACCCTGAAAGGGATGGCCTTTGAATGGTTCATGAAGCTCCCAGAAGGTTCTATCAAGAACTGGGGCGATTTGGAGAAGCTGTTCTTAACACGCTTCTTCGAAGATGACTCGGAAGTCACGATGCCCACCCTTTTGGCTACTAAACAGCGAAAGGGAGAGTCCGTTAAGTCTTTCGTGGAAAGGTTTCGGAACGTGGCACTCCGGTGTTCAAGCGGTATGACCCAGGCCACCCTGGTGGAAACATGCCGCCACAATCTCCAAACCTCACTCCTTTCTCAAATAGGAGTTGCTGAAAGCCGCACCTGGAAGCAATTAGTCCAACAAGGTGAACAGGCTGAGGAGATTATCGCCTGCGTCAGAGCGGAGGAAGGTAAGCCTAGGCCGGAAAGGTCGACAAGGCGTGCGCCAGACACATCCCTCCAAACAAAGCGGAAGGATAATTTGGTAACGGAGACCAAATCTCCCACCAAACCTCAATCAGGCAAGGCGAGTGGCTCTTCAAGCCAGCCACGCGCCAACAAGCAATATTCCTTCAAGGAGGAATATGTCGATTCGCTCTTTAAACTACTCAACAAGAGCAACCGACTGAAGCTCCCTGAAGCTCGGCGCCCCGAGAAAGTCGGCAAGACCGACAATCCCACCTATTGCTTGTACCACAGGATGCTGGGGCACCCTACCAAAAGCTGCTATGTCTTCAAGGACATCCTTCAAGCTCTGATTGACGCGGAGGTATTGAAACTCCGACCAGAGTAGAAGAAGGTGACGGCTAATGTGGCGTCAGTTCTCCAGTTCGGAAGACAACCCCCGACACCCTCTGGAGTAGTCCCTATCCCAAGAGGAGAGCTGAGAGTGGTCAACACAGACCCTCACCAGCAGCAAGCGAAAGGCTTGGTACCCGTTCCTATACCTCAAGGGGAAATCATGTGGGTCCACCCTGACCTTGTCAATGAACAGCAATGGACTACTGTGACCAACAGGAAATCCAAAGGCAAGGCAAAGGCCTCATCCTGCAATGTGGTGGGTGCCTCTTCTCGAGAAGCCGAGACTGATGTTCCCTCGTTAACCGACTCAGAGGAGGAAACAATAGTCTTGGCCGCAGAGCCCAACCAACCGATGGCGGGAACCCGTTCGGGACAGCTGTGCTTGAAGCAGTATGGCGAGATGGCGGTAGTCCCTCCACAACCAGCTGCAGAACTAACCAAGCCCTTCACAAGACAACCTGTGGAGAAACAGAAAGAAACTCGGTTTTCTCGAGTTCTTTCGAAAGGTATGGCGAAAGGATCCACGACACCTTACCGCTTTGATGTCCTGGCTCAACTAGCCAACATCCCGGCACGCATTACCTTGTATGAACTTCTTAGACTATCAAAGTCGACCAGAGAAGCTCTACAAGAAGCTCTGGCAAATGCCGAGGTCTTCATGACCCAGGTGCCGAAGGAGGAGGATGTAGAGGATTGCCTCCACACCTCCCCAAATGCTCCCTGCATTACCTTCACAGCAGATGATATGCAGGTTAAAGGGAAGCATGATCGACCCCTGTATTTCACAGGGTATATTGGATCGTCTGAGGTTAACCGCATTCAGGTAGATCCAGGGTCCGCGTTGAGCATCATGCCTCGCCGGGTCATGCAACATCTGGGCATTCCTACTCATCATTTGAGCCCTACTCAGACAACTATCTATGGGTTCAATGCCAACCAGACCCGTCCGATGGGGAAATTAAGCTCAAATGTCAGATTGGAAGCCTCAAGTCGGAAGTGACATGCTACGTCATCGATGCCGACACTTCCTACAATCTATTGCTGGGACGACCGTGGATTCACCGCAACTCCATCGTTCCCTCCACTCTCCACCAAGTCATGAAATACATTGACGGGAGTGGAAAGGTGCAGACGTTGATTGCCGAAAGGTATCCGTTCAAAGGGGTCGAGAATTATTTTACCGACTCTTTGCTGTACCAAGATCCGGTGGAGACGGATGAAGTCCCGCGACCAGAGGAGCCAGACTCTGGTAACGAAGCTGACACCGAGCCCGAGAAAGAAGAGTGCCTGTGGGAGTTAGAACCACTTGTAAAGAGCACTAATAAGCTCGATGTTGATAATACCACCGACGATGTAGGCGGTTGGTATATTAATGAAAATTTAGATTTTGCATATTTTTCTGTGTTTGCTTCTGATTCAGTACCATCAGACACTAGCACCGAAGTAGACGATGACCCCTGGTTGGCAATAGATGCTTTGACATCGTTGCATGTACCAGTGAAGTCGTCCTTCGAGACATACCAAGATAATGGTAATGCGCAAGAATCTATATTTATGGTTCCAGCAAGACGGAAAGGCCAAAAACCAATTCTTTTTGGGCGAATCTCGTCTGAACCAACGCCCCGCGAAGAATCGGAAGGCGAGGAGGAATCCCCTCAGTTCGGTCATTATGAACCAAAAGCACTCAAAATGATGAGATGCATGGGGTACGACCTGACCAACAGACCCGGGTTGAACTTCGGCAAAGGAAGGAGGACGCTGCTTTGATCCTTTGTGCCGAAAGGGAAGGCCCCCGATTATTATCATCAGACGCGCCGGGGGTTGGGCTATGTATCAACTCCGGTCCCATCAGCCTCCGATTCTCAAGAATCGTCAAGCAACGATTACTCTTCAGACACATCATCTTGGGAGTTAGATGTCAGTGTCGGCAACATCTTCAAGGAACTTTCAGTGAACATGGTTTCGACAAGCCACCTGGAAGATGGAAATGAAGAAATGATCCAATCTGATACAGATCCTTGAATCAAACATTTAAATGCTCTTTGGGACACTCGCTTTGAACAGCGCGAGCCACCCACAGAAGACAAGGTTGTTCAGATCAACCTAGGAGATGAGGCTAACCCTAAGCCCATCTTCATAAGTGACGGCCTGTCACCTTCGGAGAAAAAGGATCTAATATCTCTTGTACAAGAGTATATAGACGTCTTCGCCTGGAATTATGAGGACATGCCAGGACTCGATCCTCAGGTGGCTATGCACCACCTCAACATCAATCCGGACGTAAAGCCTGTCAAACAACAGCAGCGACGGTTTCGTCCAGAAATAATGGAGGCAATTCAATCAGAAGTCAGAAAACTTATTGATTCTGGCTTCATCAGGGAAGAACAACATCCCGACTGGGTAGCCAACATCGTCCCCGTCGCCAAGAAGAACGGGAAGATCCAGATCTGCATCGACTTTCGCGATCTAAACGAGGCCTGCCCCAAGGACGAATTCCCATTGCCGATCACAGATGTCATGATTGACAATACTTGTGGATTCGAACGAATGTCCTTCATGGACGGATTCTCAGGATACAATCAAATCAAAATGTATCCTGATGACGAAAAGCATACCTCCTTCAGGACACCTCTAGGGGTATATTGCTACACCGTCATGCCCTTCGGACTGAAAATTGCAGGGGCAACATACCAAAGGGCCATGAACGCCATTTTCCATCAGCAAATACGCAAAACGGTAGAATGTTATGTTGATGACATCGCGGTAAAAAGCCGCACTAAAGGTGATCACATAGCGGACCTGAAGGTGGTCTTCGACATCATGCGGGCTCATCAATTGAAGATAAATCCCACAAAGTCCTTCCTGGGGGTGGCCAGTGGCAAATTCTTAGGATTTGTTGTAACATCCACCGGAATTCGCTTGGACCCGAAAAGGTTCGCGCTATCCAAGAGATGCAACCCCCAAGAAATCTCAAAGAACACAGGGGATTGCAGGGACGATTGGCGTACATCCGCAGGTTTATCTCAAACCTCTCCGGAAGATGCCAACCCTTCGCTAAGTTAATGAAGAAGGGTGTCTCATTTATTTGGGATGACGCTTGCCAACAAGCGTTCGAGGAAATCAAGCAATACCTCACCCAACCACCAGTCCTTGCAGCTCCGGTATCCGGAAAGCCTTTCCTGGTGTACGTCTGGGCAATGAATCATTCTTTGGGAGCTCTATTAGCTCAGAATGATGATCATGGACGTGAGCAAGTAATCTACTATCTGAGTAGAACAATGATCGGAGCCGAACATCGGTATAACCCGATCGAGAAGGAATGTTTGGCATTAGTGTTCGCTATTCAGAAAATGCGGCACTATCTGGTAGGCCAAACTATAAATATCATATCAAAAGTCAACCCCCTGAGGTTACTTATGACTAAGCCTTCATCATTAAACGACCGGCTGGCAAAATGGGCCATATTGCTCTCCCAATATGAGATGCACTTTTTATCACAAAAGGCCATTAAGGGACAAGCAGTGGCGGATTTCCTACCTGAGCACCCAAATCCGAGGGCAGCCAAAGTCTACGAGGATCTCCCAGATGAAGTTGCTGAAGTCTGCCTGACTCAAATATCGTTCGAAAGTCAAGTATGGCAACTTTTCTTCGACGGTGCATCAAGAACAAGCCCAAAGGGACATGTAGTAGCGGGGGTAGGAGTAGTACTCGTATCCCCACAAAATTATGTGATTCCCCGAGCTGTCTCATTAACTGAGCCTTATTCCAGCAATGTGGCGGAGTACAACGCTCTTTTGATTGGGATGCAATTCGCCGATGAGATTGGCGTTAAAAATCTCGAGGCATACGGCGACTCTAAACTCATCGTCAGCCAAGTTCGCAGGGAGTACGAAGTCAGACATGAGGACCTAGTACCCTACCACAACGCAACTATCCGCATGGCCGAGGGGTTTACAAGCTTCTACATCGACCATGTACCGCGCAGGCAAAATGCGCACGCGGATGCACTCGCATCCCTCGCGGCCTCCTTAGCTCTTCCAGCTGGAGCAATGAGAAGATATTCGTCTACAGCCACGACCTGTATTGCCCGAGAAATGCTCTCGAGGTCTATTAGGAGTCAAAGGGAGATTGTCAAGGCAAAGAAGCACTGGAATTGTCAACCGGTCTAGAGCTTAAAGACTGGCGATTCTCCTACATTGATTTCGTCTTATACGACATTCTGCCTGAAGACACCAAAGAGGCGGCTGCCATTCGAAAGAAAGCCCCCAAATTCTATTATAATGCGATTACGCGAACATTGTATCGTCGATCGCATGACGGGATCTTGCTCCGGTGCCTCTCACCAAAAGAAGCCCAAGAGGTATTGAGAGAAGCCCATGACGGTATGTGTGGAGCCCATCAACCTGGCCCAAAACTGGCACATCGACTCCAAAGATTGGGTTACTATTGGCCCAAGATGGTTGCCGACGCCGTCACCTATGCTAAAAGATGCCACGCTTGTCAAGTGCATGGGGATTTCATCCATCAAGCACCAGGGTATCTCCACTCTACAACCTCTACCTGGCCATTTGAAATATAGGGGATGGATGTGGTTGGCCCTATCAGCCCACCATCATCAAAAGGACATCGGTTCATTTTGACAATAACCGATTATTTCTCTAAGTGGGCTGAGGCCATTCCTTTGAAGGAGGTTAAATCGTCGAACGTGATCAAGTTCGTGAAACATCACGTTATTTATCGTTTCGGTGTACCTCGGCGAATTGTTCATGACAATGGACCTCAGTTCATCAGCTAGGCTTTCCAGAGATTCTGCGCTAAGTTCAGAATCCAGAGTGTGTCCTCAACGGCATACTATTCTGCCGCTAACGGCCTCGCAGAAGTTTTCAACAAGACCATTGGTAAGCTTCTCAAAAAGTTCGTCTCGAAAAGTCAACGGGACTGGGACGACAAACTAGGTGAATGCTTATGGGCCTATCGCACAACTGTGCGAACCCCAACTAAAGCTACGCCATTTTCTTTGGTATACGGGTGTGAAGCCGTGCTCCCACTGGAAATCCAAATTCTATCTCTACGCGTCGCCTTGACAGCGGAGATGACAACAGAGGAGAAGCATCGACAGCGACTCCAGGAACTGGAGGCCTTAGATGATAAACGTCTGCAGGCCCAACAACAAATCGAGCTCTACCAAGCTCGTATTACCAGAGCCTTCAACAAGAAAGTTAAAATGCGAACTTTCAAGAAAGGCGATCTTGTCTTAGCCGTCAGAAGACCCATGGTAATGACGCACAAGATAAAAGGAAAATTCCAACCCAAATGGGAAGGACCATTTGTAGTAGAGTCAGTCTACTCAAATGGGTCATATCTCCTCATAATCTCAAATGGCGATACACTAATGATGCCGATCAATGGCAGGTTCCTGAAGAAATACTATCCTTAGATGGTATTCTTCCGCTGATCAAGTTAAAAGTACACCTCTGATCAAAGTAAGAAGAATTTCTTCATTATAACATCCGACGCCCCCGACGGCTAAGGATAGAGGAAAATGTTGGCTTCTAAGCCCAACATAAGTCTTCGACAACTCATCATGCTGAGGGGAATAGCATGGCTAGCCCAACTCAAACGGTAGTTGGTAAAGGCACCTCAAATCCGTTGATAGCTGAGGGTTTGCTAAAAATCCTAAGTGGACTTGGCTCCACTCTTTCCTCCAAAATCCCTTACCAATTCTCATCCACAGAATGGTAGGTCTACAAAATACAACCATTACTAAGTTAACACTATACCTCTGGTAATGGAAACTTTTCAATATTCCTTGTCGAGTACAAATTTTGTTTGTCAACTCTACACGGAGTATCAAACTTTCAAATTTGCCAAGTTAACACTATACCTCTGGCACTTCAAATTTTTACTTGTCAATTCTCACCAATAGAATGACAGGTCCTCAAATTGCTCTTATCATGAGTCAATCTTTGTCAAGTTAATACTACACCTCTGACAAATTACTGTTAAAGTTTAACACCACACCTCTAAACAGTAATCAGGTTTCTGTCAGGTTTAATATTACACCTCTGACAGTCACTTTTCTTCAGACTTCCATATCGAAGCTGAAATGGATGATGCTAAGTTAACATTACACCCTAGCATCAAGTCATTGCTAAGTTAAACAATACACCTATGGCCATGACTTTCCCTCGGACTTCCTTATACAAGCCGAAATGACCAATGCCAAGTTCAACATTACACCTCTAGCATTACCCTCACTGTTAAGTTAAACATTACACCTATGACAGTGACACTTCTGAGTTAAGTTAATATCACACCTCTGACTCAAATCCTTGTCAAGTTAACATTGCACTTCTGACAAGACCACTTTCAACCCGTTAAGTTAATATCACACCTCTAACGGTAACAAACTTTCCTAGATTCCCCACGAGTCTAGTCTCACTTGTTATTCTCTTCAACAGAATAACAAGTCTACCTAAAAATATGGTTAGGTTAATACTACACCATCAACAGTGTTTCCATCAAATCCCCAGCTGAGCTCAATCAAGTTAATCCCAAACACTTGATAAAAGTTCACCCTCCCTGGGGGTACCAATTCTACTTGTCACTTTCTCTTATAAAGTGGCAGGTCCACCAAAAATTATTTCATCTCTGTCAAGTTAATATTACACCTCTGACAGTATTGTGAGAGTTCCTGAAATAGGATCTTTCCCTACAAAGTTTGACTTATTAAGATTATCATCATAATTTTGACAAAGTCAAAGATTCTTTTCTTCTATGAGTCTAACTGAAGACAAAAAGTTCAAGACAATGAAAGAGGCAAAAAGAAAAGTGTCACTTTTATTTATATCCAGGCATACGAAAGTGATACAAAACGCTCTCTTATACAATAAGATTGAGTGTTACAATTAAGGAGTACAAAGAAGTCCCTCTCTCTCTCAGAGGCCGTACTCACTCCTTGAAGCCGCATCTAATTCCAAGTGCACGATGTCTGAAGAAGTGCCAAACGGTGGCGACAATTGGAGCCGGTTGCACTATGGTGCATGACGTAAACATCGGAAGAGCCCTAGCTGACTAAGCTAAGAGCAATAGTGTTCTTGCGGTCCGGTGGCAGCAGAAAGCCATGCAACCCTTCATTCATAAGCATCTCTTTCGCCAGAAGGCCATCCAACGAACATGGAGTGTCCTTGATGTCACTTCTGGAGTGGGAGAGGAAGAGGATCCTATCTGCCACTGTATCCACCGTAACCTCCTCGCCGCCATACTTACCCTGACCATCCCTTGCCAGCAGGCATGACTGGTGCAGTGGATCTGAAGAGACCTTGGCGAGGGTTAAGTCCTCGTCAGAGACATAATATACTCCCTTGTAGACGACGAGGACTATAATATATTCCCTTGTAGATGAACATCGAATGATTTCGCCGACCGGAATATTCTTCCAGGGGCCCAGCGAACCTGAAAAAGGACAATCAAGCCTACCTACAAGGAATAAACAAAGGGGTTAGAAAATCTGGAACTTAGTATACTTCAACAAAGAAAACTAAGTGATAGACGCGGCTATTGTCAAAGACTTCAGACGCGGGAATGAGCCTGCGCAGTGAGTCAAAATACCGCGTCAACAGAAGCAGACGCGAATCAAAATTGTGCCACACACAGGATTCAAACGCGGTCTCATTTTACGTCCGCGCCTAAAACACAAGGCGCGAAAGGACTCAGACGCCGAAAATTGCCATCTCCCTGTCGAGGGAACAGGGGTTGCAAAATTCGGGTCTGAAACCTTCAGCCCGAGTTGCAATTCATCCAAATCAATGGCCTTAAAATGCGAGCTTCATGAGCAAAGTCAGCGCCAAGTGCCAAAGACTTCTGTACTCGCGTCCAGGGAAGTTTAAGTCGGCGACGCAAATTCCAGAAGGAATGCACCAACTCAGACTTCATGAGGAAATCCAGATGATGATGATGCCAAAGTGCAAACTTGGGTGGACTAGAAACATCACGGCAAGTCGGGACGGCATACCAGCAGAGGCCTATGTCAAGAGTTTAACTCTCTGCATCAGAATATGGACATGGAAGGTGATCAGTGAGACACTTTGTCCTGAAGAGACCAAACAGAAGCATGAAAGCTCTGGGTCATCTTCTTCCCCGGAGTCGTCTTCATCCATGAAGACAGTACCCCTGTTAGAAACTCTGAAGAAGGCGGAAGTTCTCAGAGCAATCATTCTCTTAAAAGGGAAAATAGTCTAAGATTGGGACTGCTAAAGAAGGCGAGCCCCTATCTATAGGCCGCTCCTGGTAACCGTCATTAATGGTTCATCAATTGGAACCGTCGGCCTTAATGACCGCACGATTATCAAAGTCCAATGAGAAGCTGACGCGTGGAGGGTCGCTTCGGGAAACGTTGAAGACGCTGGTCTACAACCGCCAGCGCCGGTTTTACATTAGAGGGTATTAACGCCCAAGTCTAATGAAGAACCGACGCGTGGACAACTGCTTCGGGAAACAACGGATGACCCGGTTTCCCAATTGTCAGTGAAGACTTGATGATCAATCGTCAGTGAAGACTTAACGTTCAAAGATCTCATAAAATCTTTATGTCAGGCCGCATGTAATGTCTGGAAGTTACATCGATACGCAGATGGGAAAACCGCGTCCTGGAACCCGCTTCTCCTTTTTCAGAATGAATGACGTCCACCTGCGTTCCAAAGGAAAGTCCGCGTGACTCAGAATCGCGTCCCTTCAGCAAACAGGGCCCATTTTAAGGGAAAGCACTTGACTCAGCAAAGGACTTAGTCCATTCTGATATTAAGGGAAAATACACAAGGCTGCGTCCCTCGCGTCCGCTCGAGTCGCGTCTTCATTGGCAGGACAGACTCGCGTTACTCAAAGCCGCGTTTCTCTCTGCGAGTTGACGCCGCCGCGTCTCCCTATGGATTGACGCCACGTCTCCTCAAAAGGACTTAGTTCTATCTGAATTCTTATGAACTGATGACCGCGTCTCTCTATGAATTGACGCCGCGTCTCATCAAAAGGACTTAGTTCTACCTAAGTCCCTATGAACTCAAAGACCGCGTCTGAGACCGCGTCTGAGAATCAAACACGGTTTGTTTTCTGTGTTGACGGTTCTGTGTTAATGGTTCTCTCCAAAAGATGTCTTTTTGGGGTTCCATGAGCTTCCAGTAATGGTGAAGTTCAAGCCTAAACGGCGTTATACCTGGGAAAAGGACTTCCTGCGCGGAGGAACCGCCCCTCTGGGCCTCGGTGACGGTCGCTCTTGAAGAGGATGCGGTTGGCCTGGTCTTAGGTGCCATTGGTGATTAAGAATCCAATAATGGAGATGAACAGAGAAAGAAGAACTCTTTTTCTTAAAAACTCTAAACAAATGCGCTCGGAGAAGAAGAGGTATCTCTCTAACTATTGCCATTTATAGGCACAAGGATTCGCGAAGATACGCGGCGCGTGGCTCGATTAGCTCTGCAGCGAGTCATCGCTTGACACGTGGAACAGATCATTTAATGAACCGGGAAGTCCGCGCGTCAAAAGGTGATGTCCCGTCGGTTCCCCAGGCCAACTGGCAGTGCAATCATGACATGGCACAGATTCGCACCCGACGGCCGCGCCTCTTCGATGGACATGCCCCGTCATCACCGCACCGCCATAATGCATTCAAAAAGTCGCGTCTCTCTAAGAAGTTCGCGTCTTTCCAGCCTGGCTGAACATCACGTCTGCTTTATGGAAGATCAGTCGCGTTTTTCATTTGCCAAAAGACGCACCCCATGAAAGTCGCGTCTGTAAAGCAGTACTATCTCTGCTCTTCAAAAAGAACTGGCGTTCAGTCCTTACTTCTGCAAATCAGTTCAACAGTATACTGGCACACGCAGACGATCGTCCACTCCTGGCTTAAAGCGCGTCCATGACAGACTAAAAGCAATCGGGGAGGTTTAGACTGTGTATCTAGACACTCAACACGATCAACTCTGGTGGCCTCAAAGAGTTCAACAGTACACTCACGAAGACCATCTCCAGATAAGATCAAACCCGAGCATTAACAGTCCAGTCATAAAGACGAATTCAGCTAGAGTCCAAAGTATTTCGAAATCCGTCCCAGTTAACTGCGGAATATCGAAAACTTTGGAGGGGGTTCTGTAGGCTATCTAAAAATCACTAAAAGACAAGCCATTAAAAAGCAGAGTTTCAAGTTCTAGACGCGTGGGCTCGACACCCGCGTCTCAACATCAAGGCGCGTGGCCTCGACACCCGCGTCTCAACATCAAGGCGCGTGGGCTCGACACCCGCGTCTCAACCTTAAGGCGCGTGGGCTCGACACCCGCGTCTCAACATCAAGGCGCGTGAGCTCGACACCCGCGTCTCGGTTATAACTTCCCTGGTTATGGGGCCAGTCGCCGCCCACATAGCGGGGAGGTCAGCCCCTCGTTGTGGAGCATTTTTAGGGGGCACGTTCACCCTGGAACCCCTATAAACAGCCCCGTCGCTATTGAAGAAGGGGTCGGATTTTCTTTAGTTAGTCGACAACAAGACAGAGACACGGCAGAAAAAGGAGAGAGCTCAACTCTTCAACAAGCTCGCTGCGTACGAGTTGTCCTTTGCCTACCTTCTCTTTGAGAGTTTTGGTAGACAAGAGCTGTGTTACTACTCTCTTCTACCAACCAAAGAGAAGATCCCTGAAGATCCCGACGGTCATCCGGTCAACGGAGAACAAGATTCACTCTCTACCGCCACACGAAGAACCCAGCATTAAACAAAGGGAGGATTCAAGACTCAAACATCCTCCCTCCCTTGTAACTGGAAGGAAAACAGTTTTGTTGTAATTTTTCATCTGATTCAAGGAAATTTTACGGCACCTCGTTTCTTTTTTTTTCGGCACGTACAATCATGTGTGTCCGAACAAGGCCTGTTTTTCTAGCTTTGAGAAGCTGGATGGATGTTACACGGTCATGGGGGATGATCATCCGTCTAATATAGAAGGGATGGGTACAGTCCGTATCAAGATGGATGATGGGATAGTACGAGAATTGAAGGAGGTGAGGTATGTACCTCAACTCAAAAGGAATCTTATCTCTGTTGGTGCTTTGGAAGCATTGGGTCTGGTGATATCTATTTGAGATGGTGTTCTCAAGATGATCAAAGGCTCGATGGTGGTGGTGAAGGGCGTCCGCCGGGACAATCTCTACTACTTGAAGGGTAGTACGGTTACAGGTCAGGTGGAGACTTCTAATTCTTCAGATGATGGTTGCACGGAGGTCTGGCAGGTGAAGGTCGGACATGGAGGTGAAAAGTCTTTGCAAGCTCCTGCAAAGAAGGGATCAAAGAAGAGATCAATGGAAGGTGCTGCTACCTACAACTTGGGAGGTGAACACATCATTCTGGACAAGAAGAAGGTGAAATTCACACCAGTATTCACCGCTCAGAAGGTCTTCTTGATTGTGTTCACGTAAGCATTTGAGGACCCGCTAAGACTGCATCGCTTGGAGGTCACAGATACTTTGTCTTTTTTGTTGATAGTTTATCTAGGCATTGTTGGATATATCCCATGAGACAAAGGAGTGAAGACCTAGATATGTTGGTGAAGTGGAGAGGAAGAATGGAGAAGCAGATTGGTAGGAAGATCAAGGAGCTACAGATTGGTAATGTTGAAAGAGACATGAACCAATTCCTACGATTTGGCCAGAACACCGGTATTGCTACTCACTTCACAAAAGGTATAAATGGGTTGGCTAGGGTAGTAACCGTTCCTTGCTGGAGAAGGTTCAGTGTTTGTTGTCTAATGCAGGATTAGACAAATCGTTTTTGGGCTGAGGCAATTGTGTATGCTAGTAATCTCATGAATAGATCGACTGTGATAGGAGGTAAAGCTCCATTGAAAATTTGGTCTGAAAAAGCTACTCAAGATCATGGTTTGCTGCGGGAATTTGGAAGTCCGACCTACTTCAGTGCCAAGAATGGTAAGGTGAATCTGCGAGCAAAGAGGTTTGTATTTTTGGTGTCAAAAGGAATGGCTACAGGTTGTGGGACCCGCGAAATAAGAAGATCGTGGTGAGTAGGCATGTCACATTTGGAGAGACTTCAGTGTTGAAGTCCACCGTCTCTCAGCAGGTGGAGAGGACGGAGACCAAGGAAGTATCACGGCAGGTGGAGGTTGATGCTACTCCACCATCTCCAGTTGGATCGACATCAGAGAAGACTTCACCGGATGTGACACCAGGTGGATATCATATAGCCAGGGTTGATGCTGAACAGGTTGAAGACATTGTTAAGGATGTTGAGTTATTTGCAGCCATTGGAACCAAGGTAAAACCACGCTTGTGGGTAAAGAAGCATGAATTTCAAGCTTGTGATCGCGACAAGCTCAAATTGAAGGCCGTTATTCTCCATGATGGTTATGAGGAGGTTCATATGACTCAGCCAGATAGGTTCGCTGCTGCAAATTCAGGTACAAGTGTTTGAGCTTGATGGAGCTCATTTCAATGAACTACGGTTGGCTTGATCCTTTGGGCAAGGTACGTAGGCAGCCGTAAAGGCGCAGCCATTTGGTGATGCAATCCGTATGAAGCTGTTTTGGGTTCTCGAAAGCTGATTGGAACTTCACGTAGAGGTGAAAAGTTGTGGCCGATTGGAGCTTCACATAGAGGTGGAGAGACTTCACGTAGAGGTGAAGTGTTGTGGCTAGTTGGACTTCACGTAGAGGTGAGATGTTGTGTTCTCGATGAACAGATTGATCTTCTGGTGAGAAGATGTTGAGCTGACATAAGGAGTGGTGTGCATCCAGTTGTTGAAACCGATGATGGTGTTCGGTGTGCTCTACGCAGACTTGGTTGGACCGTCAGCTGAAGACATGTAGACTAGATAGAGCTAGTCAGTTGGAGAGTCAGTATTGATTCATGACGAGTTCTTCATGAGGTCGTGGAGTTGCGGAGTAGGAGCCACGCTCGGTGTTTGGCATGTATGGAAGTTCTCCTAAGGTGAAGTATTGGGAAGGCATGTGTGCTGCATTCCAGTGGATAGCTGAGCTACAGATTCCAAGCCTAGATCGTGTGTCAATTTCGCTGAGATCGTGTGTCGATTTTGTCCGGTGCGCGTAAGCCAAGATCGTGTGTCGATTTCGCCGAGATCGTGTGTTGATTTCGCCAGGTGATAGACTGGGGTACGTTGAAGATCGGCTCAGATTTTGAAAAATCTTCACCGAGGTGGAGAATTGTTGGGAGAGAGGAGATAGAGGAGATGGAGGAGATGGAAGAAGATAGCACAGAGATCGGACGACAAAGGAACGAGGAACGGCGCATGGAGCAGGCAATTTGTGCTCCCGGTCGATGTCCTGGTCGACCGGTGGAGGAGGCCGGTCGACCGGCGTGCACGGCGTGCACAGGTTGGAGCGGTCGACCAGCCCCGGTCGACCGACTGAAGTGGATTTTCTCTCGGGAAGGTGCGGTCGACTGTGGCATGGGTCGGTCAGACGCGGCTGAAGTTTCCTTTTAGGATTCGAATTCCTTTTCTGTTTGGGATTGAATCCAATCTGGGTTTCCATAAATTCAGAAACTCTGTGGCTATAAATAGAGGTTAGAGGTCTCATGTATTGTATCCCTGAGAAAAACTAAGAATCCCTTACCTCCCTCAAGTGTTTCCTCTTGTAATAGTTGTATTGATTATTGAATCAATAAGATCTCTCTCTCCCTTACCCCGAGGACGTAGGCACGTTGGCCGAAACTCGTTAAATTTGTGTGTTGATTGCTTTTCTCTATTGGTGGTTGTTCCTGCTGCTTTGATTGTTTCTCAGGCTGAATCGAGTCTCCGCTAGGAGGGTGGATTCCTCAAGATCAAGTGGTGGTTGTTGTGTCTCTTCTTCCGCGAACCGCTGCACACAACGAGTGGTGTCTGGGGGCACAACAGTTTCGGGCATCCATATTGAGAATCTACATGTTTGATTATGATATAAATACTCTAAAAACCTTCACACTGATTTTTGTTAGATTCGAAACATCATAATCCATCTATATTCTTGTGCATGTGCTAAAGTTTCTTTTTTTTTTTCCACCTAAAATGATCTTGTCCGAGTTAATGCCATCTCTATATTCATATTTGAAGATATAAGCATATGTTTGATTTTTTTTGAGTGTCTAGATGCAATTCCAATTATACGAGAGTGCACTATTAGGCATCTGGTTAATCCTCTTTGGATCCCCAATCTTTAGTTCCAACTACAGGGTTCAAAAATTTGCTATTGGAACAACATTCAAAATCGAGGGACAATCAAACTACAACTTGCCCGACAGAAGGAATTAGGTGCTGTAAGAACTGGCTGACGGCTTAAAATTACATTGACTCAAAAAGATCAGATTAATTGTATTTGAGCCAGATGCAGATCTTTGCCACTATGGTAAGTAACAGACGTTTCACTTCTTAAATCACAATCTCCTATTATTTTCTGAATGATTTATGGCTTTGCTTGGGTGGAAAGTGGGAACTACCTCAATGCAAAGGAGTGTTTGCTAATTACACTCAGATGAATTATAACCATTATTCAGTCGTGTGATTTGAATGGTCATCATAACAAAATTAGATATAAAATGAAGTACATGGATAGAAAGTTGGATCTACCTATAGTTTAAGCTTTTTAGATTGGAGTAGGTTTCTATTTACTGTGTTTCTGCTTATTTGTCTCTCTAGTGGGTGAATTTGTCATAACAAATTAGTATCTGGTTCTCGTTGTGGTCCATTAAAAGTTTAGATTTGATGTTTGTACGCACATGTATCGGATTGGATGTTGTTTGAGTTGGCCAACACTGGTTTTGACAAAGGCATCAAATTAAGCAGTCTCAAAGTAGCTGATAAGCATCCTTGACAAAGTAAGGCGCATTCCAAAGTATGGGTATTGATACCAATTTGAAAAAATGGCAAGCCAAATCAAAAAGTAAATTAGATCCAATATGGACCAGCTAAAAGCTCGAAATTAATCACATTGATTTAAAAATGATTAATTCTATTTCGGCTAAGATTGATTCATACTTATTTAACAACTTGTCTATATGTTATGTGATGTGCTAACCTCTCTCTGAATCATTACCATATATACCACTGATTTTGACCGCTAGGAAAGATTCAAGTCACCAAACCTCATACTATAACAAACAAGACACTGTCTCCAATACCTGTGATTTGCATGAAAATCAAAATCAAATGATCAGATATAATTCTAACCGACGCTAATATGTTTTTAGTTGCACAGAGTTGAAAATAAACTATAGCAGTAACTACTACACCTTGTACATAAATTCATACAAATGCATACACGATAGCTGTAAGACCCATCTCCATCTTATGGCAAACCAATCAGCTAAAGTACCCTAATTTCACTTCGTAGCATCATAATCTCTCGATAGAATTATGTTGACATACAGTTCACGTAAACTCTATCTTTCATGTGCAAGGCTCATGCCTGCCTGGACATATATCAGGCTAATATAAAAATATGCACCTATTAACTTCCTCTCTATTGTGCGTGTGTGTGTGTGTGTGTGTGTGTGTGTGTGTGTGTGAGAGAGAGAGAGAGAGAGAGAGAGAGAGAGAGAGAGTTAAAACAAGATGATGGATATATACAAGGCAGTGAGGGCTGCAAGGCATGTACCCGATGGTATATTTGTGTGTTAGAATTTAGTCAGTGCAGTAAATTGAGGAAAGGGAATTGAAAGAAAGAAAGAAGTAAAAGGAGATCTAGAGAGGAATCCAATCCAATTGAATTGAAATGAATTGAATTGAGATTGAGATTGAAACTGAATTTAAGGGGCATTAAATATGAGGGCTACTGCTGCAACAACACAGCCAATCATGCAATAAATCATGCTGATATCTGTTTGCAGAGTGGCATTGGATCTGACTCCTGTCTGTCTATTGAAATGAAAGAAAGAAAGTTAAAGAAAAGTTTGTTTTTTTTTTTGGCAGAGAAGGCAGCATTGGTCAGAGCTTTGCAGAGAGAGCAGAGGCCAGATGGATGGGGTCACGTTGGGTTCGACTCCGATCCAAATGAATCCATGGCCAGCCAAAACTCTTCATTCTATTGGTGGTAGACTCTAGCTTGTTGCCATATCCCACGTGCATGGCCCCGTGACCTCCTTAATATTCCCTCTCAGTTCATTACCTAACCTGGCACTCTCTCAATCAATTTCCCATACTATTCATCTGAAGCAAACAATATAATAATAATAATAATAATAATAATAATAATAATAATAATAATAATAATAATAATGTTAAGAAACAAATTTTATTCTATATATTGACAGCAAAATTTGAAGTTGAGCATGCAGTACTACTGCTGTAAAAGGCAGCCCACTCTGGAGTGTCATATATCACGTATGGTGATATGTCCTAGATCTTCAGTGAAAAACAGTGTTCTCATTGCACAGTTTTATTAGCCCACTTTTTTTTAATTATAAGAATATATATTTATTAATAATATCAATGTAACTGTTTACATCAATATAAACGAGGAATGAAATGTTTTTATACAAAAAGTGCTATTGTGTTACACAGAGCACTTGCTGAGGGAGATAATTTGAGCATGAGTTTCTTTTGCGTGAAGCAAAGTAAAATTAGAACCTGAAAGTCTTTTTCTCATGTGACAAGATTAACTTTAAACTTGAGTCTTTTTCGCTGTATCGTGGCACGCAGAGAAGATCAGGCAGTTTTTTCGCGTGAAGCGACACGAACATTGAATGAGAAATTGTGAATCTGTAATAGTAGTAAAGCTAGAAAAAGAAATGTTATGAGGAAAAAACTCTGCAACCAACATAGAGATGACACAGAGAACAGTGCTTCAACGTCGTTGAGAATAAGCGTTGATGCGTTTTGAAGTGAATTGGATAGAGAATTTGTGAGTCATAATTGTGACTTGTTAGAGTTGGAATTTGAAAAGACAAGAGATTGAGACGAACTTGTTGAGAAAAAGTGAATGAAGATAAATTGTGGATCTTAAAAGCTAGCAACGACCTTACACGAGCTTAACCTTGCGAAAGACTCGTGGAGAAATTTTGAGAATCAAATGTTTTCTTAGAACAATTTGTTTGACAACATGTTAAATCAAGTGACAAACTTAGATTGTATACTAGATGAGGGAAATAACCAAACAGTTAAAAATGTGGACACCCCAAAACATACACTTTTCAATAAGATAAATCCTAACTGTAATAGTATTTTAATCATGAATGTAATATTACTCTTAACTATAATATACTTATAGGTTGCAAGGTAGAAATAAGAGATAGACTTGAGTCATTTCAGATGGCCTAATACTTCTCACTCAAACAACCCTACCACATCCAAATTCAAAATAAATTCTGTTGACATTCTTTCAAGTAATTAAAATTCAAAAATCATGTATTTTGAATACTTTTTACCCATACATTAAGTAAGCGCAAAATGAATGACCGAAAATAACATATTGCTTAGATGTACGTTTTTAGACATACAAATTCTCGATTCGACCATTTCATCATGATCTAAACACTTGAAAACCCTCACATATGAATTTTTGTTAGATTGCAAATATTCTACACCGATTAAACTAACTCACCCACTATTTCGGTCATTCATTTTGTGCCAACTTGATGGATAGACAAAAGATATTCAAAATATATAATTTTTTATTTTTAGTTACTTGAAATAATATAAACTAATTTTAACAGAGTAAATCTTCCATTTAAATATTATAAAATTGTATTTGAATGAGAATAATTTGACCTTGGATCATTGCCCAACGACACAAGTGTATCAGGTAGATGATAAGAAGAAAACTATTTGGAAAAGAAAGAAAAAGGCTGCATATGCTCATATCCTTTCTCATCGTACAGTGATATTCGTCCTTGTATCTTGGTAATCTTTAAATGGCTTTAATGTTATGTACTCGCATACTAGGCTCACTCTCATGGATTCTCTCTGAGCAAACTACAAACGTGGGGTTGTTTCTTCTGAAAAAAAACTTTTTAGGGTAATACTTTTAGACCCTCCACCAACCTGTCCCTGACACCATTTCATGGTTAAAGCTGTACTCCCAACTTTTGTTAGGACATGAAATTTTAACAAAATTTTGAAGAAAAATAAAAAGGAAATTAAGTACTCACAGTGTTCTAGGGTGTCTCAGAGCACCTCACTCTGCTAGATATAAATCTCGTAGTGATCAACTAGTCTCCAGACTAATTCTAGGTATCCACGTGACGTGCTCGAACTATAGGTTACTACACAACTAGTCTCCAGGTTAATTCCAGGTATCTACGTGACGTGCTCGAATTATAGGTTACTATAGGAAGCAAACCCAATGCTTATTGTCTTCACACGCCCAAAAGAGACTTCGAAACCGTGATCTCTTGGAACGAATCCAAGAGGCCACACCACTGGTCCAACACCCCCGCACCGGACACCCTTATTTGTATGCATGTATATGTGTATAATTAATTAATTAGATCTAGATAGGTAGAGATCGTAATGCGTAGTTTAATATTTTGTCCATAAAACACAAATGAACTGTAACGAGAAGTCTTCAAGTGGCAAGACTTACTTTTAAGACATCCCCGTTAGAACCCATTCAGAGTAACGGGCTCCGTTAATAACGAACAAGAAAGCAACTACAATCACAAGCAAGAACTTGCACAGTTTGGTAATTCGCCTACCTTCAAGAAGGAAATTTTATTGACTTAAAAAAGAGGATTATAAAAGTTTCTTTTCTCTCTTGGGTTCTCTCTTGAGAGTACAATATATAATTTGTTGGGAATCCAGGCGACAGAGAAGATGGTCATCAGAGAATAGTCACCAATCGCATGAACAATTAAATAAAGAAAGAAAGAAAAACACAAGATTTAACGAGGTTTGACAATTTGCCTACGTTCTCGGAACAAGGGGAGAGAGTTCTTATTGAATCAATCAATTACAGATTAAAAATATTGGGGACACTACCCCTCCTTATATAGTTAAAGAAACCACGAAGAAAAGGAAACCAAAATCACCTAATTCAGATCAGAAACGAATTCAGAATTAGATTTAAAAACTGGGCCGCTACAGCCGCATTAGTCAACTAAGAAATAACCTAATCGACTAATAAGCCATGTTAGTCGATTAGGGATTTGGCCTGGTCAATTAGTCTGTAGTGAAACAGATTTTTCAACTCTATGTTTGTATCATTAGTCGACTAGGTCCTTATCCTAGTCGACTAGGTCCTGTTCCTCTTGTGCAATCCACCATTAATACAACTGATACGCTCTCGTATTTGACACCATTGATTGCATCGATTTTTTGCTAATATTCAACAGAGTTTAAAAAAATTTATCAAAAAGATTTTACCCTCTCTTCTCACAATTCTCCACCTCGGTGAAGATTTCTCAAATCTGAGACGAACACACCATAGCACCATGTTGACTCCAATTGGTTGCACCATTGTGGTTGCTGACATACCCATGCTCAACGAGATCAAGCCATACGTAGTTCATCCAAATGTACTCCACTAAGTTCATACAATTGGAAGGATATGGAGTAATTCTTTACAATGTGCAAACTTCACTCCCGAAACAAGCTTGGTAAGCATATCAGTGGGATTCTCCTTCGTCTGAATTTTTTGTAAGATGTCACATTCATCAAGAATCTCCCGAACAAAGTGGAACTTGACATCAATGTGCTTCGTTCTTGCATGATATACCTGGTTCTTTACCAAATAGATAGCACTCATGCTATCACAATTGATCTTCAGCAGATCCTGATCAATCCCAAGTCGTCAAGCAACCCTTGAAGCCAAATGCCTCCTTAATAACCTCTGTCATGGCCATATACTCGGCCTTCGTAGTAGACATTGCTACATTAGACTGTAGAGTAGAGCGCCAGCTGACCGGTGCTGGGAACAATGTAAACACGTATCTCGTCGTGGACCGGTGTTTGTCGAGGTCTCCTGCGTAATCGGAATCAACATATCCGATACACTCCTGATTACCAGTAACATCCTTCTTGATTACCAAACCAATATCCATGCTACCTTTAATATACCGTAGAATCCACTTCACTGCCTCCCAATGACTCCTCCCGGGATCGTACATATATCTGCTAACCATTTAGACAGTTTGTGACAAGTCGGGTCTTGTACACACTTTGCATATATTAAACTACCAACTGTGCTAGCATAGGGCACGTGAGTCATGTACTCACACTCTTCAACAGTAATAGGAGACATAGTATCTTTTAACTAGAAATGAGGAGCCAATGGTGTACTTACAGATTTTGTATCATCGTTGATGTTAAATTTCTAAAGTACCTTCTTCAAATACCCCTTCTGTCTCAAGCTAACCTTGCAACTCTTCCAGTTTCGCTCAATTTTCATGCCTAGTACCTTCTTTGCTTCACCCAGATCTTTCATCTCGAATTCGAAAGACAAGTCTTTCTTCAATTTATCAATAACAGATCTACTTTTAGAAGCAATGAGCATATCATCCGCATACAATAGCAAATAGATGTACGTTCCTATAGGTAGCTTATTATAATACACACATGGTCATAATAGTTTCGTGTGTACCTCTTCCCTCTTATGAAACTGTCGAAACACTTATACCACTGCCATGGAGATTGCTTTAATCCATATAATGATTTCTTCAGTTTGCATACTATATTCTTTTTTCATGCAGTTTTGAACCCCGTCAGCTGAGACGTGTAGATCTCCTCTTCAAGATCGCCATGGAGAAAGGCGCTCTTCACATCGAGCTGATCAAGCTCCTACTCGTATTGTGCTACCACTGCCAACAAAATCCGAATAGACGAGTATTTTACAACAGGTGAGAATATATCGTCGTAGTTAATGCCTTCTCGTTGAGTGTAGCCTTTAGCTATCAATCTGGCTTTGTAGCGTACTGTATCACCATCTGAAGATCCATGTTTCTTTGCAAACACTCACTTATAATCGATCGCCTTCTTTCTCTTGGGCAACTCTGACAGTTCCCATGTATTGTTCTTGTGTAGAGAACTCATCTCTTCCATCATGGCATCCTTCCACATCTTAGACTCTGAACTAATTTCAACTTCCCTGTAAGTAGACGGGATTGCCTCCTCAACGGCCGAGAGAGCATAAGCTATGATCATGTTAGTAGTGAGCCAACTGGGCTTACGTGAATTTCTCCAAGTTCTTCCAACTGTAATGGATTCTTAGACATTATCCATAGCCTGTCCTTGATCCTCATCATTATCAGCATCCTGTTCGGTTACCTGATCATCTCTCTGTGTCACCGAGGGTGTGACCTCAAATGATACTGATCTTTCTAGAGATGGTGAAGTAGCATCACTCTCTACCTACTGCAATATCCTGTTGGTTGTCTGACTCTCCACCTGCTGAGAGTTTGTAGGCTTCACCATTGAAATCTCATCAAACGTGACATCTCAGCTCAAGATAATTTCCTGTCCTTTTGATCCCAAATTTTGTAACCTTTTACTCCTTTCTTGAATCCTACGAACACACCTTTTCTCGCCTTTGGGTCCAACTTGTCTTCCTTGATATGATAGAAGACCAGACACCGAAATCCCGTAGCGAATCATAATCCTGAGCAACTTTTCCTGACCAAACCTCTAGGAGAGTTTTACCTCCTATTGCAGACGAAGGCAACCTGTTAACGAGATGGCAAGCATACGCTAATGCCTTAGCCCAAAAAAATTTCAATATATCGGCTTTGGATAACATACAACAAACCTTCTCTAGTAAGGTCCTGTTTATCCTTTCAGTCACCCTATTTTGTTGCGGTACTTCTCTTACTGTGAAGTGCATTTCTATGCCCTCATCACGACATAGCTGTAGGAAAAGATCACTTGTATACTCTCCTCTGTTGTCTGAACGGAGTACCTTGATCTCCCTTTCAGTATTCTTCTCCATGTTCTTCTTCTACTCCACAAACAACTCCAAGACTTCCCCTTTGTACTTCATGGTATATACACAATATCACCTAGAGTAATCATTTATAAAAGACACAAAGTAATAATTACCTCCAATAGATGCCGTCTTGGTAGGTCCCCAGACATCTGTGTGAACATAATCCGAAATTCCCTTGGTGCAATGAGTTGCGGTGCCAAATCTCACCTTGGTCTTCTTTCTGATGACGTATTATTCACAAAATTTTAATTTGCAGGTACTGGCACCTTTCAATAAACCTTGTTTTGCAAGAGCTTGCAAAGATTTTTCTCCAGTATGTCCGAGCCTCATATGTCAGAGTTGGGTGCAATTATTATCTGAATTTGTAGAAGTTGTCACTTGCCCTGTAACCGTACTACCCTTCAAGTAGTAAAGGTTATTGTGTCAGACGCCCTTCAAAATAACCATCGAGCCTTTAACCATCTTGAGAACTCCATCTTTAATAGATACTTCAAGACCCAATACTTCGAAGGCACCAACAGAGATAATATTCCTTTTCAGTTGAGGTGCATACCTCACATCCTTCAATTATCATACCATCCCATCAAACATCTTGACCAAGACAGTACCTATCCCTTCCATATGACATGGACGATCATCACTCATGACAACAGAACATCCATCTAGTTTCTCAAAACTAAAAAATCAATTCTTATTGGGATACACATGATAGGTAGCTCCTGTATCGATCATCTACTCAGAATCACCTGAGTAACCTATGGTAGTAGTGACTGAGAATGAAAATACCGATGAGTCTGAGTCCGATCCACCTGCCTGTGAAGTACCAGCTTGTATACTGATCACCTTGCGAGATTTGTCTTAATCTTCGACTCCTTCTTCTTATCTTGAATCTTTGAACAATCAACCTTCTAGTGCTCTAGCCTTTGCAGAAGGCACACTAGTTCTTCTTCAAATCTCAGAACCCTGGTCTTTGATCTCCCGCGGACACCTTTGCCCTTCCGATTGGAACCTCTGCCTCTTACTACCAACGCCTCCGCTGATGTACTATTAGAAAAAGATTGTTTATCCTTCTTCCTCACTTCATAATTTACAAGAGCAGCCGACACATTATTATAGTTAAGTGATTGTCTCCCATTAATCAAGGTGAGGACGAAGGTCTCATACGCTTCATCAGGAAGAGAATTCAAAAGAATTAATGCCTTATCCTCTTCTTTGATATTCACATTCACATTAACCAAATCTGTAAGAAGTTTCGTGTAGTCATATATGTGCTTAGCAATAGAAAGTCCCTTCTTCAACTGGAAGTGATAGAGCCTCCTCTTTAGAAGTAATCGAGACTCGATACTCATCGTCAGATATTTCTTCTCGAGAATCTCCCACATCTTCATTGCATACGTCTCATATAGCACATAATACTTGATGTCTTGTATCAAATAAGACCTTATAAGACCACACGCCGTCCTATTCATTTTATCCCAATCCTTTTCAGAAGTCTCCTCCTGCTTTTCTTTCAATCGTAGAGTGTCTTTAAGGTTTGATGTCGTTGATGCATCCATCACCTCACCCCTCTATATCCCTAAATTATTCATGTCATCAAAACTTTATCACATCGATCTTCATCGGATGTGGGTTCAAGAATTTCACCGTGGATTGACTTTCTCCGGCCATCTTCTCAATAGGTTTCTCAACACAATGCAAAAAAAATTAGTAAAAACAAATCTAAATAGGAAAGATCAGATCTTTACCTCCGAACGAAACTGTAGACAGTCTCCAAGTTGATTTGCTTCACCTGAACGAGAAACTCCCCGTCCAACTCGGAAAGCTCTGATACTACTTGTTGGGAATCCAGGAAACAGAGAAGATGGTCACCAGAGAATAATCACCAATCGCACGAACAATTAAACAAAGAAAAGAAGGAGAGAATATAAGATTTAATGAGATTCGACAATTTGCCTACGTCCTCGGAGCAAGGGGAAAGAGTTCTTATTGAATCAATCAATTACAAGTTACAAATATTGAGGACACTACCCCTTCTTATATAGCCTAAGAAACCACGAAGAAAAAGAAATCAAAAACACCTAATTCGGATCAGAAACAAATTCAGAATCAGATTTAGAGACTGGGTCACTGCAACTGTATTAGTCGACTAGAAAATAACCTAGTCGACTAGTCTATAATGAAACAATTTTTCAACTCTCTATTTGTATCATTAGTCGACTAGACCATTGCCCTAGTCAACTAGGTCTTGTTTCTCCTGTGCAATCCACCATTGATAGGACTGATACACTCTCGTATTTGATACCATTAATCGCATCGATCTTTGGCTAACCTTCAACAGAGTTTAAAAAACTCTATCAACAAGATTTTACCCTCTCTCCCCCACATAATTTGCCTTGGCGGATTGACTTTGTTTTTAGATTATTCAAATACTCTCCTTAGGGAATATTTATCAGACCTTTCTCTTAGAGTCTTGATAATAGTACCTTCTAATTTATATTGGGCGTGATTTGGGGCAGAAGTAGGGAAAAACGGAAGTGAGAAAACACATTTCTCACTTTCGATGTTTGTTTGGAACTAAAAAACGAAAACGTGAAAACCTCTTTTTCTTTTCTCTTTTACACTTCCCTTTTGCACTATAATTTTCCTACTTGCAGGGTACTACGGTTAATTTTGTGGTGAAGTAAATCTCACTTGTAATAAATTGTAACTCAAAACAGTTAATTTTGTGCTCTAAAGCCCACTTGTAGTATAATCACAGTCTAAAAAAACTTCATAATTAATATTTATATTAATATTATTTTCTGATGAACTTTGTGGCCAATTATTCCACTTCTACTTTCACATTACTAACTAAACACCAAAAAACATAATATATTTTTTCATTCACATGTTCACATTACAATCTGAAAAACTTATTTACACAAATTTTAATTTCTTACTTTTTTCTCAATCATTTCCTTCCCATTCCCACTTATATTTTTTTCTCCCACTCGCAGCCAACTAAACGTGGATTGTCCATTCTTTTGACGACGAATTCGATGGACCAAGTAAATAGAGGGCCCAAAAGCCCTCTACGTGGCTTCATCTTTCTCTTCTTCTTAAGCACCACGTCACATTCTCAGGAAACACACAATGCTCATCCATGGGCTGATCACCGCCGAGCTCCAGAACCTTGACACACAAAATCAAAAATATTGTTTCGATCTGCTACTTAACAAAGAATCCAAAGAAAGATTTGAATCTCTTAACAGCTGCAACACCACAATTTGCTTACTGCTTACGGAAAGATCTGGGCACAAAGTTCTCAGATAGCAGTGGTTATAACATGGAGACCTGAACCAAGCTTTCTTCCACAGATCAGTTAAAACTCAACAAGGAATAAATCATTATTGACTTACTGGCTAACCAACAACATTAGTGCACCAATCCTGAAGGGATTCTAGAGATTTTCACTGATTTACATCATACGCATTTGCTTCAGAACAGTCCACTACTTTCATTGCGTTCAATCCCAAGGAAGAACAGGTTCGTACTGCTTCCGATCTTCGCCCTGTCAGCCTTTGTGATTCACCTTTCGGAGTTGCTACAAAACTTCTTGTAAATAGATGGAGACAAATCTTATGAAAAATCATGGAAATATCATTCCATTCATGACTCTAGATTTAATTAGCAAAGAACAATGTTTTATCGCCAAACTAAACACAAAAATAAAAATAAAAATAAAAATAAAATAAAAATTCTAATTGCCAATTATCAATGCTCACAGTAATTATTCCAACTAATGGCTTGCGATGGGATTTCCTTCTTCCCTTTTTATCTTTTGTGTTAATTATGTTTTACCTTGTTTATTAAACAGAGCACAAAGATAGAATTTTTATTACTGGTTTCTACTTAAATGGGATTTCGCAAGACATTACACATTACTTGTTTCTGATGATTTGATGATTTAAGGATCTCGTTGAACTAATAAACTGCAAGTGTTTGCATGAGGTACTGAATAAATACTATGCAACATCAATTCAGCAAGCCAACTGTAACAAGTCGCGGATATATCTCAATTATGACAAGATTAAATTTCACATGCTATCTCAAATTAACAATACCTTTGCTGCAACGTATCTAATGGAGTCTTTCTTTATTTGTGTGAACCAATTTCTAAGACCAGACATCGGGAAGCTTCATATCACTATACACTTGAACAAGATAGATTCTTGTGCTCAAACTGTTGGTGTGGGCTGGTGATCTAACTTGAACCATAAGGTTGAACAATTCTTAATGAAACACGACACATAAAAACCACGGTAAAGACTTGTTCACAATGTTAAACTAAAAGATCCTAACTTTGGACAAAGGAAGATACTAAGAGAAATGACATCAAAAATATCTGAAACTTCAACTTTTGCTCTAAAAAAGTTTTAGGCCTCACCCTCATACTGCCAGAGTCTGAATGAGCTCAGGACACATCCAACCAAGACAAGCGTATAACATAACCCGTAGAGTGATCAATTCTTATGGAACTGGAAAATAACAATTTGCCGTGGTCGTTATGGTTTGAAGCAAAAATTGGGGGCTTGATATCGGGTTTTGAATTTGGAAACATAGTAGAAGGCAAAAAAAAGCTTGAAACTCCTGTCTCAGATTATATATCTTGCTTTGAACAGAGACAGACAACACAGCCTAACAGGAATTACTACGGGAGAGAAGGAAGAACACAGTTGACTGCCAAATAGAACCTTTGGCTTCTGTCTTGGAAACTAGCACAGATATAAAGCAATGAGACAAAATCCAATCACAGTGAATTTCATTGTGGTTTTAGGATGATAAAGATGTGAGTTCAAGAGGTAATATGCTCTTTAAGAGGTAGTAATAGTTAATGGTGAAAAGACCAGCCTCCTTTTTTTTTTTTTTTTTTTTTGGAGATAAAGGAGGGGCCTTAGCCCCCTGGGTGTTTTATTAAAATAGTAAAGAATGATGAGTTAGGAGGGCAGATATAGAGGGGAAGAGTAACAAAAGAGCTAAATATATCACAAGAAAGCCAACAACAAACTAAGGCGATTTGCGACATTTATGGAGAAAGAAGTGTGATCGCCAAAGAGTCACCAAAGAAGAAATCCCCAACAAGCTCTAAAATAGTGGTAGATTTGCCTTTAAAAACTCTTTGATTTCGCTCGTGCCAAACAATCCATATGATTGCGATGACCACACAATCTCATCTATCAACTTCATGCTTCAGAATGTTAGATGACCGCCAGTCCCCCCAAAGAGATGCAATGGAAGAAGGCCAAAAGGATGGGGCCAAACTATTTCTTTCCGACGCCCAAAGTTCTGCGGTGAAGAAGCATTGAAGAAAAATATGAGTGACAATTTCTGGATCAGTCCCACAAAGCAAGCATGGCAATGTGAAATGAACCCCCCTCTTTGCAAGATTCTCCGTCGTTAGGAGACATTCATGAAATGAGAGTAACATGTACACTTTGATTTTAAGTGAAGCTTTTGTAGTCCAAATCCACCGAAAGCAATTATTCACTTCATAGTAGCCCGTAAGACTTCTATAAAGAAAGTTGACGGTAAAGATACCACTTTGTTTGAACTTCCAATTCTCACATCCGAGAAGTGGAGAGAATATAAGGTTGAAGTAAGGTGAGGAGGAGTTGTGGTCATTGGAAACGTTTTGGTGTGGCCATCTCCTAAGCTGGGGAGCCCAAATCATTATACCATCAAAAAGGCAAAATTAAGTGTTGACCGTGAAGAAGAATCCCTTGCAAGTACATATAAGTTGGGAAATAGGGAAGCAAAGGTATCATCACCATCCAATTATCGAGCCAAAATCTTGTTGAACAACCATTTCCTACATCAATTTTGATACCAGAAGCAAAAGCTGAAGAAGCCTTTAGAACACCTCTCCAAAAAGGAGATACATGCACGAAGAGAGATTTAGGCAAATCATGAGGTCTTCACCTCCTATAGTAATTGTGAAGAGTGAGGGAAACTCACGGAGTGTGTGGATCATAAAAAACCTCCACCACCACTTAGATAGAAGACAAGATTGAAAGCCCGAAGACTACATACGCCCAAGCCACCTTGATTTTTATGAAAACAAACAAGTTTTCAATTTACCAAGCAAAGCCCCTCATTTATGTTCCTTGTGCCCTTCCAAAAAAAGGCAAGACGAATGTAATCAATGATATGGATCACCTATTTCGATAGATAGTAGAAAGACATGATGTAAAGCAGCATAGATGACAAGACGGAGTTCACAAGAATGAGCTTTTCCACGAGAAAGTGCATTTCCTTTTTAAGTAGTAAGTTTTTTCTCAACCCTCTCAATAAGAGGTTGTCAGTCTTCCCTAGTGAGTGAGGTCGCTTTGATCGGCAACTCAAGCTATGTTAATGGCAAGGTACCAAGTTTGCAATTGAGGATGGAAGCAGCATTCGTGCCCACCTCGTCTTCTACTCAAATTGTATACTGAGAATTTGTGAAAGTTGATTTTAATACCGGTCATCTCAAATTTATAAGGAGTATTTTGAGTGAAATGAGGGATCGAGCATCACCCGACATAAGTAATAGTGTGTCATCGGCATAGTGAGGCTAACAATGTCGTTCAGCCAAGGAAAAAAGCCCACCTTTTGGATGTTATCATTGTTGCCGAAAAGAGAGATAATTCGTGTAAGTGTATCGGACACAAGAATGAAAAGGCAGGGGGAAAGAGGGTCTCCTTGCCTAAGACATTTTCGATATTGGATGTTAGTTGCCTGGGTTCCCATTAACAAGAATGAATGATGTCCCATAGAGCAGACAAGTTTTGATCCAACCAATTCAATGTTACCCAAACCCTCATTTCCAGAGCAATTCAAAGAGGTAAACCCAACTGACAGAATCAAAAGCCTTTTTCGAATCAAGTTTAAGAAACAACGCTTCAATATCGGAATTGTGAGAAGCTGCAATAATCTCATGTGCACAAGCTACACTTTCAAGAATATATCTATTCTTTGTGAATGCCAATTGGACTTGATCCACAAGAAGGTGGATGTGAGGGCGAAGCCAGTTCACAAGAACTTTAGTGATGATTTTAATGACGACATTGAGGAGGCTAACAGGCCG
Organism: Agave tequilana; assembly: GCA_038442645.1. Lineage (NCBI taxonomy): Eukaryota > Viridiplantae > Streptophyta > Magnoliopsida > Asparagales > Asparagaceae > Agave > Agave tequilana. Next base: position 35,262 of record JAVJIF010027531.1, read on the forward strand.
AAACTCGTTAATCCTTGAGGTACCTTCTATCTTCGGAATGAGAGCAACAAAGGCATAAATAAAGCAATGAAGATTCATATTCCCTTCATAGAATTGGCTGAAAAGGGAGAGAATATCCGACTTGACAAGATCCCAAAAATTCTAAAAAAAAGATAATAGGAAATCCATTCGGGCCTGGGGTTTTTTGGGCACCAAGACCAAAAAAAGCATCTCTAATCTCTTCTTCAATAAAAGGGGTTTCAATGCCTCGAGAGGATCACTCACAACTTAGATAAAAAATATCCCAATTTGCGTGCAAAAGAGGATGGTGAGGGCTCCAAAAACACTAGATTAGTGAGAGGTAAAAGCAATACAGATATTAACGTGTGTAGTGAGAGTTTCTTCTTAATGATGAAGTGTGTAGATAAGATTGTATCAATACCTTGTGTTGGCGACATGGTAGAAATTTTTTTTAGTTGTGATCCCCTTGTTTGAGCCAAAGAGAGCGGGCCTTTGTTGTCACATAATTTCTTCAAGGTGTTAGATTCTTTCGAGCTCATTGAGTGAGGACATTTAAAGAGAGGATTCAAGAGAAGAGAGCGTTATTGATTCAAGAATAATATCAAGCTTGTTAAGCACCTCAAGAAGATGAAGCTTTTTTTCTTTTGATACTCCCAGATTGAGTTCTACTCCATACCCAGAGGGCTTTTCTTATCTTGTAGAGCTTTTGAGCTAGGCAATTGGCGGCATTGGAGTGGGAGACAGATAATCATGCACTAGCTACAATGTCACGGATGTCATGATGCTCCAACCACATACTCTCAAAGTGGAATCTATTAACATATCAGTAATTGGAGGAGGTATGAAGAGAAATGGGAATGTGATCTGATAGGGTATTAGTAAGAACTTTACAAGTGGAGAGAGGGAAAGAATCATCCCAAGAATCCGAAATAAGAAACAAGTCAAGCTTCGCGAAGGCGGGCTTGACACGCTTATTAGACCAAGTAAAAGACCTCCCCCCCCAAAAGCAAGTCAATAAGGCCAAGGTCCCTAATGAGTCCCTAATGAGATCATTAAAGGAATCATGTCAACAATGTTGCCTTCACAACATTGGCGCTCGTCCGTGAATCTAGTCATATTGAAACCCCCATCAAAGCCAAGGCTTTAACGAACAACAAGTGTGGATAGTGAGGAGTTCATGGAGGAATAGAGGCTTAAGTGTTTGGTCGTTAGGCCCATACATGAAAGTAACACAAAAAGTAGATTGTGTAGCTCTTGAAAGTGCTCTAATGCCAATTGAAAGCATACCTAGAGGGGGGTGAATATGTGTACTTGCTAATCTAGAAACTAAATGCGCTAAATGCGGAAGCTTAAAATAATTTTACAATCACACTTAATACAACCAACAAGTGTAGCCGAATTCCCCGTGAAGGGCTCTGGACTAACTCCTCTTGATTCCCCTAAATATGGGTTGAGGTGCTATATGAAGCTCTTGTGGTTAAGTACAAGTGAGGCACACACAAACAACCAAGCATACACAAGATATAGCAATATGAATCAATGTAAGGACAACACAAGCAAATAGATATGAATGATATGAATGATGCTTTGCACAATATAAATAGAGAGAGTTGAGAGACAATGGATCAAACGCAAACATAAAGATATGTTTCGAGGTTCGAGCCCCTAGCTCTACATCCCCGCCTACACCACCGTGTAGGATTTCCAATCCACTATCTCCCACCGAGGGAACCTCCACCGAGGAGGATTTGTTACAACAATGGAGTACCGAACTCCTCTCTCAAACACCACCTCACAACCAAGGGGTAGGCCCGTAGCCATACAACAACCACAAACACCTCTACCGAAGAGGGTTTACAAACCAAACTCCACCTCTCACTAGAGGGAGCAAACCAACCAACTCAACCTCTACCAAAGAGGGAGCAAACCAATCACCCGATCAACCTCTATCAAAGAGGGATACAACAAGAGCAAGGGTGTTTACAATAAGTGGTTTCTTTCAACCACAAACAATCTCTCTTTTCCACAAAACAAGATCCTAATAGAATAGGATAGATGATATAGCTCAAGTGTGGAAAACTAGGTGTTTGGAAAACAAAGCTCAAAGAAAAATACTTGGGAAAACTCTTGTAAAAGATAGAAAATGAAAGCCAAGACAAATCTCCCAAAATTCTCTTTTCTTTGATTTTTCCAAAAACCTAAAACAAATAAGATTGGAAGTTTAAAGCCCAAAAATACTTTTGAAAACTTGTTTTAAACTCTGGGGAAACTGTAATTTTTCTCTTATAAAAACCTTAGTCAAAATCCCAAAGGAACGGGGTTTATATAGGCCAAAACAGAAAACTAGCCGTTAGGCTGATCTGACAGCCTGACAGGCTACCGGTCGGCCGGCCCGGCCGACCGCCAACGGTCAGAAATGTGACCGTTGGGGCAACCCGGTCGACCGCCCGGTCGACCCAAATAAACAGAGAGCAGAGCTCTCTGGTCCGGTCGGCCGCCCGGCCGACCGTCCCTGTGTCTGCCAAACGTGCACAGGTTTGTGCACGTCGGTCGACCGCAAGGGTCGACCGGCCTTAGGTGCGGTCGACCCGTGCGGTCGGCCGACCTGGCCTGTCAGCCACAATTCTGGGACAGAAACACATGTTAAAATATTTCTAAAAATCTTTTAAGTCTTTTTAAAAATACCCAAAAATAGTTTTATCATTTTACATTGATACATAAACATGTGATAAAAGTTTGGCTCAAATATCAATCAATATGAACTATTTTTGTGTCTTATCATTTTTACCAAAAACAAAACTTGTATTTTTATCAAACTTTGATTTTTCTATACATGAATAGGATAGTCAAAATAAGTTTGTATAGGAAGTTTAAGCATGCATGTATAACTAGAATACATCTATTATACATATAAACCATGTAAACTTGTTTTGATCAATCTATTCATGAAAACAAATATCGGTTAAACTAAAAACCGAAAAACCAATATCCAAATATAAAACTTGTGTGTGTTGTGCACTTGAGCATATCAACTATACTAAGCTTTACAAATGGATTTAAACACACTAAACTAAACTAGGATACCTAAGTCTTCTTGATGACCTCCATCTTCAAGTAGACTCGATCCCAAACGTGATCCACCGAGTGCAAAGGTATGATCTTGATACTCGGGCACGGGAATCACCAAGTGAAGGCTTCCAAACTCCTCTTTTTGAAGCAATCACCAACTAATATCTTGCTAATGATCTGAAACTTAAAATCACAAGATTATTAGTAAACATATAACTACATGAGTTAATCATCATCAAAACTAAGGTAGAAGGCCTTTGTTTTGATGATGATTAACTCATGTAGTTATATGTTCACCAACTAATATCTGCCGACCGCCTAGATACAGAGAGCAAAGCTCTCTGGTCCGGTCGGCCGCCCGGCCGACCGTCCCTGAGACTGCCAAACGTGCACAAGTCTGTGCACGTCGGTCAACCGCAAGGGTCGACCGGCCTTTGGTGCGGTCGACCCGTGCGGTCGACCGACCTGGCCTGTCAGCCACAGTCCTGGGTCAGAAAATTGGGTTAGAAATATTTCTAAAAATTCTTTTAAGTTTTGTAAAAATACCCAAAAATAGTTTTAACATTTTGCATTGATATATAAACATGTGATAAAAAGTTTAGCTCAAATATCAAGCATATGAAACCATTTTTGTATTTTATCATTTTTACCAAAAACCAAAACTTGTATTTTATCAAACTTGAATTTTTCAATACATGAATAGGATAGTCAAAATAAGTTTGTTTAAAAGTTAAGCATGCATGTATAGAAAGAATACATCTACTATACATAAACCAATTAAACTTGTTTTGATCAACTATTCATGAAAACAAATATTGGTTAAACCAAAACCAAAAAACCATAAAACGTGTGTGTTGTGCACTTGAGCATATCAACTATACTAAGCTTTACAAATGGATCTAAAACACACTAAACTAAACTAGGATACCTAAGTCTTCTTGACGATCTTCAATCTTCAAGCCGACTCGATCCCAAACGTGAACCACCAAGTGCAAAGGTATGATCTTGATGCTCGGGCATGGGAATCACCAAGTGAAGGCTTTCAAACTCCTCTTTTTGAAGCAATCACCAACTAATATCTTGATTAATGATCTGTAACTAAAATCACAAGATAATTAGTAAATATAACTACATGAGTTAATCATCATCAAAACTAGAGTGGAAGGCCTTTGGGCCAACAAATAGAACACAGGATATGAAAATTTGGGGAAGAAAGCTTTGACTCTTGAAAGGCCATCAAATCGAAGTCAAAAGGTAGATGAAGTCTCTAACCTTAGCTCTCTTGTCAAGATCTCCAAACCCTCTAAGATTCCAATTTAATATTATCATGAAAGATTACAACCCATCCCCATCACTTTCATCTTCAATGGAGGGACCGGCTTATCTCCAAGGCTCAGAGATGAGAGATTGCTTCTTGGGGGTTATCGGACAGAGTGAACCAAAATTGAGTAGAGAATTAAGCAATCCCATTGTCGGTGAAGTTCAAGAAATAGGAATCTTTGGGGATATCCACCAACCCAAGTGGTGTATCAGTCGTATCAGCAAACCAGATCTTCCATAAGAGCAGGGGATGCTAGTGAGATTTCCAAAACTCTCCACTGTCCGGCTCTTCGAGCTCTCTCATGGGTGAAAGACTGGTCTGTAGACAACCCCCTATTCCGTCGGATAAAGGCAGCGATGTTGTACAAGAATGTCATAGTCTAGAGGATGGGATGGGGGAAGGGAGGAAGTAGTTGTGCATAGTGGCAGGAGAGGAGAGGAGAGTAGGGGATCCACATGAGAGGAAGTGGGGTATTGTCAGGGAAAGATGTGGTGACTACGACAGCGACTGTAGCAGCAGGCAGGCAGAGGGAAGGGGAGAGTGGGAAGGAGCGAATGACAGGGGTAAGAGGTGGGGAGGCTAGGCTACAATGGGTCTCATAGCGGCACAAGGGAGGGAAAAGGGAGGTGAGATAATCGGAGAAGATGAGGTGGCAGGTGCAAGGAGAGGGGAGCATGGTGTAGGTGGATGAGGCAGAGCAACAAGAGGGGGAAGAGAAGAGGGGGGGGAAGGGGAGTGCGTTGTGCCAAAGCAGCAGAGTGCGACGATGAAAGGCGGAAGGACGAGCAGTGCAAAGGAGGAGCTGGAGGAGTTTAAATGAGGGACGGGAGAGCTATTGAGGATGAAAAAGTGGACGTGTAGTGGGCAAAAATGGTGGGGATCCGAACTGGGGTTTGAATGCGGTAAGACGATATGTGGGTTGACTAATAAGAAGAGAGGCGGGCCGGGTAGAACTGCGATCTGGCAAGGTAGTGAATGGGCCAAGCCCAGAAGAGCAAAGTTCGATTTCAGATCTGAATTCGAACAAAAAAAGGCGGCTAGGTTTCTATTTTCCCAAGATCGATATTCCAAAAGCATAGGATCTAAGTTCAAGAACTGAGGGAAAATAGAAGGCGGCTCAGAGCGTCAGCGAAGATTCCAGCGGCGAGGTGGCAGGGAAGGTGGACGTGTCGCTCTGGTGTTGAAGTTTGGAGAGGTGGCACATGCAATGCCAGAACGGGATCACGTCTCGAGGCATCTCAAAGGAAGGGGTTGAGATTAGGGGGAAGTTGACAACTCCGAGGAGGAGAAGGTGGCGGTAGATGGCGGAGGAGGAGGAGGTGTGGGGGAGGAAGGCAATGAGAGGAAAGTGAAGGAAGAGGGAGGAGGGGGGCTAACGACTGTGGAGGAGGCGATGGTGGATGAAAAGAGGCGGGCGAAGAATGAGGAGGAGGTGGGGGTGGGAAGAAGATAGAGTCGGAGGGGGACAGAGTGGGAGGAGGCTGATCAGCCGTTGGGGCTTTGCCCCTGTCCAATCAGTCATCCCCCAGCGATGGCGAGGTTCAACGACGTCTGCCTTGATGGGGTAGATCAACCCACCAACGTGGAGGTTGACGAGCTCAGGTAAGGACCCCAAACTCTGGCATTTCACCTGCAGGACAGCGGTCTCCAAGTCATCGCGCCGCCTCGTGCGGGAGTGCAGGAGCAGCACCGCTGCGAATTCAGTGACGACGACTCTCAGATCAACCTCACTGAGACCAAAAAGGGGTAGCTCGGTCAAAGATATCCACGCCGAAGTATCCATGGCGTAACGGCCGACGCAGTGGTGATTCGACCATGGTGAGATGCTGAAGGAAAAGGAGGTCGTGCAGTGAATCTAGGTCCTTGACATCGCCACAATGCAGATCTTCCAAGAACGGAACAACAAACTCCGAAGATATACGTCAAGGTTCCCATCGCCAGATGATCTGCCAGAGAGCGGCAAGCCCATCTGCCACCGCGACAGAGGTGGGTTGTCCTTCAAGCGCGACGGCAGAAAACAGCACATTGTTGGAGCATGGTCGGTGACAGCAAAGGAAGGACAACCGAGTGCAAGGCAAGCCGCAGTGTAGGTAAGTGACTGGAATTGATGGCGGTGGAAGGGTTTGGGGGAGGGTGGTGTTGGTTGATTTTGATGTTGAAATGGAGGTGGGGGTATCGGTGACGGTTGTGATTCTGTGTGTATTTGAGGTGGATATGGATGATGGGAATGAGGCTTTGGTGGTGGAGGGGCGTGTGTGCGTGTGTGGGAGCGGCGCTAGCAAACGGGGGAGGAGAAGGAAAGGTGGCCAAGGCTGTGGCAGATGAAACAGACCCTTACGTTCCGACACGCGACGGCGATGTGGCCTCTCTCGCCACATTGGAAGCAGCGGGTGGTGGTGAGGTTGTGGTGATGCCATGACGAGGATTGAGGGGTCAGGTTGCTCCAGCAAGGACCTTGTCGTTTCCTTCGTTCTACCAGCTGACACCCCTGATCACCTGGGTTGAAGACGTTCTCCGGAGAACAACTGCACGGGACGACCACGAAGCAAGCCCATCTTCATGGTCGAGGTATGGGTTACGCCAGGCTCATCCATCCTCGCCACGGGGGGATCGCCAACAGTCTCTTCCTCTCATCTTCTTCAACCACACATCCGGAGAAAAGACAAGCTTAATCAGAAAAGGGTTAAAACAAGGGAATCCTTTATCTACACGTCACCGTTGGAATGCTGGTGCCTAGAGTGTTGACAAAGGCTCAGGAGACAATAATGGGAAAGTCTAAACGGTGTTTATGGCCAACGGGAAATCTTAAATCTCAATACAATGATGACAGGAGTTAGCAGCCCATTACCAGAGAATAGCAGGCCATTACCAAAGAATTTCAATTCACAATTTACCATGATGTCTAGCTGTGTTGAATACCAATCCATTACCACAGAAAGGAGGGGAAATCTGTAATTATGATACTCAAAATGTGATTGAAACATCAAAATTTTTGGGGCAAAGTATCTCAGAATAACTTGCTGTTACTATCAAAAAACTGCAATGTGAGGATAAGACCAGAGTCAAGCTCTTGGAGGAATATTTCCTTCGAAATGTACCATTATCTGTAGCTTCTCCCAAGTGTTTGCACTAGCTATGGCTCATAACTTAGAAATAATGAAAAAATGGAAGCTCTGTGCAGCCCAAAATTTAGAACATTCATTTGAGTAATAGAAAGAAGGAACTGACCATTTATATATTTTTTTTATCCAGTCATTAATGCGACAAAGAAAAGGAACATTAGGACTGCAGAAGTGAAGAAACTGTTGAGTTTCTTCTCTTTTAATCATAGTATAATTTTCTTCAACGTCGAGGCTGCAAATGTCGAGCGAAAAAGATTTTATGAAATACAAACCTCCATGCAGAGTTTATAAATCCACATGGTGTTTGCTGTTGCATAGGAGACACTATTACTAAAGATATAATACTGAGACAGAACTCTGTAAGCAAAAGAATAATTTAAATTGTTTACAATATAGGGAGAAGCAACAGAACATCTTTCTTAGATGTGATTTAAGTCAAGAGTATGCAAAACTGGTCATCCTCGTTGTGGGCTTGAGAAGCACAGAGCACATTAGGACCCTTTACTAATAATATGAAAAGAAATGAAAGAAAGAGCCTTCAAGAAAAACCATTTCCTGTGTTTTGTGTAGAGCTTATAACGGTCAGAATCACAGTGCTAGAGGTGCAGGTCTGGGCTCTTCTTACGGTTGACCTGCTACTGCTGAATAGTAACAGGTTACTTGTATTTTCTGTCATTTTGTCTCCGAAGTTTCGGAACTACTATGGTTTGCAGTAATTATATTTCACATGTTCATTGAAATGATTATTGTTTGGCTAGTCACCCAGACCCCATCATAGTTTCTCAAAAAGATATTATAAATAGTACAGATAAGGTTTCGCCATTAATACCATGGTCAATATTAATAATAGTGTTGACTATTAATTTTAGTTGAATCAGAATCAACTCTACACTACCGAGTTAGTAACAACACCACACTACACCGATATAAGAATTTCAACTATTGCCGCGGTAAATATTATATGACAAAACTTTAAATATTAATAATGGTTCATAATGCCGATTTAAAAGTGATTCTCTTTCAAGTCCAATTCATCGTGATAAAATTCAGTAACCAAGAAGAACCAATTATTAATTAAATACTTCCCCAAAGATCACATAATCAGATAATTTCGGTTAAGCCACGTTAATCCATCTTATAGAAAGCCCAAAGATCCAAGCAAAGATTTAGTATGCAGATTATAGATATTTACCTTTAGCAAGGTACAAGGATATAGATTACTGAATTAAAAACCAAAGTTCAAAGATTAATTAGAAAAGAACACAACAGCCAGCAGATGAAAGAACTAATATAAACCATAAGAGAAATGGATTCATACATATATTCTGGGAATAGTGACAAAAGAATTTCTTTTTCTTTTTGTTGTAAAAGATGAGCAATCAGATATTTATTAAACAAAGAACGAAAAACTTATTATTTTGTTTGAACACTTCAGTTGAGTGTGTTTACCTGGATGAAAGAAACTGTATGCAAGAATTATTGTAACCGTGTCTGCATCTGTTGTTTCTGCTTTTCATACACGAGTCCACCTATAGTGTCTGGATATAGAATCTGACCTCCAATTCACCTGCACTCATGTTACACCTGGATCTCCATAAAAACAATCACTTCCAGTTGTATAAATTAAGAGATTTTGCACTTGTATATGCCAATTAAGCATAGCTAACAAGTTCACAAATAAGTAAACATTGGGATAACATAGAGGATCTGAAGCCAAATAAAATAGGATCACGCCGTCAGGATCATTAAGCACAACAATTAGCAATTAGCATCTCTATATTACTCTCATAAATATATTACTCTCATAAGATAATAGTTATGTATACATGATCAAATTGAAATTAATTAAACAATCGCCGTATCATACACGTATGATTCCCTTTCTCTTCTTGAGGTAAATGTAGAAGAAGAAAAACTACTGAGTGCTACAACTTGGAGATCAGATACGACCTCATCAGCGAAAGAAACCCTCCAAAAGAATTGACGTCTTACTCGGCATCCGCCAGATATCCAAAAATTGACAACACATAAATAATGAAAAAATAGCATCCGAACACCCAATCATTATCTTTCCAAGTTTCACTACCCTGCACATAAAGAATAAGAATCAAACATATAAAATATATATAACAGTTACATGAAAACCACAACCTTCTTATTGTTCCAGGAACATGCAGTTACTAAATCATCTAAACATCAATCTGTGTTGAACTTGGAAAGGCAAACATTGAACACAAAGAGATAGTTACCATCTATGTAATAATTATGATTTATTAAGTATTATCTCCAGATAGAGTAACAATGCCTTTCATCAAGAAGTGAATTGAGCTCCAAGGCAAGTTAGAGGACAAAAGAAAATTCAGTCAAATGAAAACTTTCTTGGGTTTGGTAGTTAACCAGAGTGGAACTGTTCCAATTGTAGAGAATGTGTGTAAAGAGAGATCTTTCAATATATATATATATATATATATATATATATATATATATATATATATATATATATATATATATATATATAGAGAGAGAGAGAGAGAGAGAGAGAGATTTGAGTACATGCGGAAGGATTCGGAAACTCAATTTCGACATTCAAATACATGATCCACTCTGTTGAAGTTGATTTACATTGTTTAAAATAACTAAAAATCAAAAGTCAAGTGTTTTGAATCATTTTGCCCATCCATCAAGTAGGCGCAAAAATAACATTTTACTTAGATTTATGACTTTAGACATATAAATTCTCAATCCGACCATTTGATCATGATCTAAACATTTAAAAAAGACCCCACACCCCAATATTTGTTAGGTTTCAAATATTAGACACAGTTAAACTAACCAACTGACTATTTTGGCCGTTCATTTTGCGCCTACTTGATAGTTGGGCAAAAACTATTTAAAACACTTGATTTTTAATTTTTAGTTACTTTTAAACAATGTAGATCAACTTAATAGAGTTGATCTTATATTTGAATATCGTGTGATTGAGTTTAGAGGGAATGATTCAGACTCGAATCCTTCCGCATGTACCCAAGTCTACCACACACACACACACATATACATATATATATATATATCAGCCGACAGCTGAAAGTGCCTTTCAGCCGACGGTGACGTGGCACAATATGTGCCACATGATTCAGCAATATTAATGACGCCCCCACTTTTGAAAATAATTGAAATTACTAAAAGTCTCTAACCGTGCAAAAAAGACAGTTTTCTTAGGATAATGTTTTAGTTTTATATTATTTATTATTATTATTCCCCTTGTTATATGTTTATCTCTCTCTATCTCCGCACGCTGTCAGATCTAGATTTTTTTTTTAAAATTATTTGATTCGAAGAAATCGTTGTTCTAAAATAAGCGGGAGCTGTATCAGATATTGATTTTTAGTTTGCAGACCTAAATCTTCATCAGTTATCCATTGAGATCTCCATCAGATTTCTCTTGGCCTTTCTATTTTAATGTCTAGCCCCAACCATAATTCATCTCCCGTCACCCCATCTCATCGCCGGCCCGCCCCCTTTCTCCGCATCTTAATATGAATCATTTATCATCAAGTTCAACTTCATCACAGAATATAGAAAATCTAGCAGGAAGGAGATCTTTGGATGTTGATCAAGAGGTTAGTTTTTTTCATTTTATCTATGTTAATTTCGTCGTAGTTGCAACTGAAAAAAAATTATTGGGCGCCCTAAATGACACTGCGACCTAGTACAAATTTTATAGTAAAGGATGTCAATTAGGTCACAGTTTTTAAAATATAATATAACAATTCATTTTAAAACTGCGACTTTAGTCGTAGCTTAAAACTACATTAGATGTGCAACCTTTGTCGCAAGCCTTTAATATATTAAAGTTCATGTTTAGCTTTTTAGTCATTAAATATTTATGGACTGCGACAATAATCACAATGTTTATTAAAACACTTTCCGTAATATTATAAACATCTTTAAGGATGCGACTAAGGTCGCAGTTTTTAATTCATAATATCATAGTCCCTTTTAGAAGTGCGACCTTAGTCGCAGTCTTTAATTACATTAGATGTGCGTCATTTGTCGTAGTCCATTAATATATTAAGTTCATGTTTAACTTTTAGTTGTTAATTATTTAAAGAATGCAACAATAGTCGTAGTATTTAATAAAACACTTTCCATAATATTATAAACATTTTAAAGGATGCGACGAAGTTCGCAGTTTTTAATGCATAATATCACAGTCTCTTTAGAACTGTGATCTTAGTCGCAGTCTTCAATTACATTAGGTGTGCGACCTTAGTCGATCCTTTTATATATTAAAGTTCATATTTAGCTTTAGTCATTAATTATTTAAGGAACACGAAAATAGCGACCATGGTCGCAGTTTTTAATTATTAAACTTCAGATCTGTTTTTTCAATTATTTCTTTTATTTTAATAAAATAATTTTTTGGTAGGAAATGAATTCTCATGGTGAAAATGTCTGGAAGCGTAGATATTTTTTAGGACAGCAATTAACAACAGACGATGAAGCATACAACTTCTACAATGCTTATGTCAGAAACAGAGGTTTTGACGTGAGGAAAAAATGAATAGATAAGTCACGTAGGCCTCCGCATGAAGTTATTTGTAAAAAATATTATTAGACCAAATGGCATCTCTTTCATTGCATTTTATGAAATCTGATTGAATGTGCTTCTTTAATTTTCTGATTAATTCGCACACTGGCTTTATGCTCAATCTTATTAGACGAACCTTCACTTTTTGCCTACCTATTGATGCAGAAACATTAAAAACATAAGTCCACATTAAACAAAACCACAATCGCAGTATTTATAAATAACTTTATTAATAAAAAAAGGCGATCTTGGTCGTAGCTATCGTAAATAAGTTATATAATACTGCGACTAAGATCGCAGAGTTATCAAACAAAACTTTTTAAAAGCACTGCTGCTATATAAGATTGCGACCAATGTCGCAATTTTTTAATCATCTTAATTACTTAACTTACGAGACATCGTTCACTATTTCAATTGATTGTGACCCTTGTTTCATAAGAATGCGACCACAGTCGCAGTATCCTATTTAGATTACTTAATAAATATACTGCGACCAAGGTCGTAGTGTTATTGAACAAAACATTCTCAACGAGACTGCATTTATATAAGATTGCGACCAAAATCACATCTTAATCATCTTAATTAATTAACTTACAAGTCCTAGGTCTGCTTCAATTGACTGCAACTCTTGTTTCATTAGACTGCGACCACGGACGTAATATCCTATTAGCTTAACAAAGTCAAAAAAAGACTGTGACCTTAGTCGGAAAAAAAAAAGACTGCAACACTGCGATCAAGATCGCACTGTAAAACAAAAATAATTTTAAAAAAAATGAAAATGATGTTAAAAAATTAAATCCAAAAAATTTTCTTTTCAGAAACTGCGACTTCGATCTCAGTTTCAGAAAACAAAAAAATTAAAATAAACTGTTTCAAGTCGGAGTAATAGATTTTTATTTTGATTAAAATTATTTCAAAAAAAATTGAACATTAAATTGACCATGGTCGCTTTCTTTTAAAATAAATTAATTTTATAAAATATTTTATGAAATTAGAAAATTCAAAATTTAATAAAATCTAATTTTAATTAAAATTTATAGTGATTGTAATTTTTAGAATTAAAATTCAACATTGAAATCAAAAATATTTTAGGGATTAGAGACTGATCTGAAGCGAGATGAAATTGAAAAGTTGAAAAAAAATCTTTAAAAAACAAAAAATTGAAATTATTTGAAAAAATCAAAAAATTTACAATTTCATTTCACCCAATAATCTAGGATTTTCACGGTTTTTTTCCCTTTTGCGGCAGTTGCTTTCTTGCTCGACATCTTGATTAGATCTTTATTTTATAAATTAAATTTTTGATGTAGATGATTCAAAAATTTAGTAACCAAGATCTGTAAATTTTTAGTTTGCAAAAACTCAAATTTTCAGACTATAATTTTTTGGGTGGGGGAACAGTTGTAGCCAAGTAAAATGTGAGACTGAGGGTATTTTAGTCATCCTGCAGCGAAAGAGTGGTTGAGGGTCTTTTCGAGCGGGATGTTGTCTTTTTAACGCCTAAAATTTTGACATTTCTGCAGCTAATATGAAGCCACGTCACGCAGGTTGAGAAACTCTCTCAGCTGGCGATTGAGGTACAAAAACCCTTATATATATATATATATATATATATATATATATATATATATATATATATATATATATATATATATTTGTGTCTGTGTGTGAGTCTGCAAGAGGGGTGGTCAAGTGGCGTGGCCTATTGGATTCGTTCCAAGAGGTCACAGGTTTGAGGCCTCCCTGGGCATGTGAGGGCGCTAAGGTACTGGGTTTGCTCCCAAGTAACCGGTGGCTCGAGCGCGCCACGTGGAGACCTGAGATTAGTCTGGAGGCTGAATAACCACTAGAGGGATTTATCTCTAATAGAGGGTACTCTAGGATACCCTGGAAGTAACCTTTCCAATATATATATATATATATATATATGAGAGAAAGTAAATCAGCTGACACAGGAGGCAACTCCGTCCTATGTCGCACTCAAAATTAATTTCCCGAGTGAATTTTCAAGATCCGACCGCACAATATCATCTTCATACATTAAGATATACACATATAAAAAATCAAGTGATTTGAAGTTTGTTTACTTTATTTTCTTTGGGTTCAAACATTAACGATTTTTTAACAATAGAACAAATTGGAACGATTAGATCAATAAGTAAACGAACTTCAAATCACTTGATTTTTTATATATGTATATCTTAGAATATGAAGATAATGTGCGGTCGGATCTTAAAAATTCACTCGAAAAATATGATTTTTGAGTGCGACATAGGAGGGAGTTACTCCTGTGTCAGCTGATTTACATCTATATATATATATAGAGAGAGAGAGAGAGACTCGTGTCATTCTGAAAGGATTCGAGGCTGAATCCTTCCAACTCAAATACAACCCTACGATGTTCGAATGCAAGTTCCATTCCGTTGAACTTGATCTACAAGTAATCAAAAATAAAAATCATGTTTTTGAATACTTTTTGCCCATTCATCAAGTAGGCACAAAATAGACGGTCGAAAATATCATATTGCTTAGATCTACGTCTTTAGATATACAAATTCTCGATCCGACCATTTCATCATGATATAAACACTTAAAAACCTTCACACACCAATTTTTGTTAGATTTCAAATACTCTACACCGTTAAAATAACAAACTTACTATTTCTGCCGTTCATTTTGCGCCTACTTGATGAATGGGGAAAAATATTCAAAATACATGATTTTTATTTACTTACTTGAAATAATGTAGATCAACTTCAACGGAGTAGATCTTGCATTCGGATGTCGCAGAGTTGTATTTGAGTGAGAAGAGTTCGACCTTGAATCCTTCAGGAGTGGGAAGGATTCAGCATCGAATCCTTCCGAAAACACAAGTCTCTCTCTCCTGAATACTTCCCACTCAAATACAACCCTCCGACATTCGAATACAAGATCTACTCCGTTAAAGTTGATCTATATTATTTCAAGTATCTATAAACCGAAAATCAAGTGTTTTGAATATTTTTTACCCATCCATCAAGCGGCGCAAAATGGAAGGCCGAAAGTAGTGAGTTGGCTAAATGTATGTCTTTAGACATACAAATTCTTGATCCGGCCATTTGATCATGATTTAAACATTTAAAACCCCTACAAATTAATTTTTGTTAGGTTTCAGATGTTCTACACCGTTAAACTAACCGACTCACTATTTACGCTGTCCATTTTTTCCTTATTTGATGCATGGGCAAAAATTATTCAAAACACTTGATTTTTATTATATAAATACTTGAAATAATATATATCGACTTCAACGGAGTGGATCTTGTATTCGAATGTCGGATGTTGGTATTTGGGTGGAAGGATTCGGCCTTGAATCCTTCCGGAATGACACAAGTCTATCTCTCTCTCTCTCTCTCTCTCTCTCTATATATATATATATATATATATATATATATATATATATTATATATATATATAGAATGAGAGAGAGAGAGAGAGATGACTACTTCCATAAGGATTTGGAGCCAAATCCTTTTCATTCAAGTTTAACAATAGATTATTCAAATTGAAGTTGATACGTATTATTTAAAGTGACTAAAAACTAAATATAAAGTCTTTTGAAATTTTATTATGCATGTATCAATCAAGCACAAAATGGACGGTCAAAAGTTGTAGCATGTTTAGATCTATGACTTTGGACATACAAACACTTAGAAACCATTATACACAAGTTTTTGTTAGACTTCAAATATTCTACACTGTTAAACTAACTCATTATTTGGGTCATCTATTTGTAGATATCTGATGCATAGACAAACATTTAAAACACTTGAATTGTTTAGGTGCTAACGATGTAAATCAATTTGAATAGAGTGAATCTTCAACTTGTTTTCCTAACATAGAGTTTAAGTGGGATCGCAAAGGACCCAACTCTCTCTCTCTCTGAGAGAGAGAGAGAGAGTATATATATATATATATATATATATATATATATATATAGAGAGAGAGATAGACTTGTGTCCTTCCAAAAAGATTTGAGCCTGAATCCTTCCAACTCAAATACAACCCTCCGACATTCAAACAAAGATACACTCCGTTGAAGTTGACCTATATTATTTCAAGTATCTATAAACCAAAAATCAAGTATTTTGAATATTTTTAGCCCATGCATCAAGTAGGAGAAAAACGGCCGACCTAAATAGTGAGTTGGTTAGTTTAATGGTGCAGAACATTTGAAAGCTAATAAAAATTTGTTTGTATGGGTTTTTAATGTTTAGATCATAATCAAATGGCCGGATTGAGAATTTGTATGTCTAAAGACATAGATCGAACCAACTCACTACTCTCGGCTGTCCATTTTACGCCGCTTGATGGATGGGCAAAAAGTATTCAAAACACTTGATTTTTTATTTATAGATACTTGAAATAATATAGATCAACTTCAACGGAGTGGATCTCTTTTATTCGAATGTCAGAGGGTTGTATTTAAGTTAGAAGGATTCGGGCTCAAATCCTTTTGGAAGGACACAAGTCTATATATATATATATATATATATATATATATATATATATATATATATATTATATATATATATATATATCAGTGTTTTAAAAAACCCGTATGTAAGTAACCCGTTATAACTCGTTATATAATGTAACGTCGACCAATTGTCATGTAACAGGCCTAAAAAATGTAATGTTTGATAACTATGGTTATTTCGCCGTAACTTGCATGACGTTACGTTATTAACGTAACACACCGTAACCTACGTTATGGTGCAAGTCGACTTTTTATAAACCCCCATATTCTCCCGGTCTATGGCAAAAAAAATCCACAAATTCGCTCGTTTGTCATCCTCTCTGCAACCTCGTCATCTCCTCGTTCGGCGCTGAGAAAAAAGAAGAAGACATACCTCTTTGGTTGACAATAAAATAACTACCTCTGGTGGTTCTCTGTCGTGTTGGTTCTCGCCAGCGTCGTCTCCAAGTGGTGGTTCTCCGTCTCCAAGCACATGTAAGCTCTCTCTTCTCTCTCTCCAGTCTTCCTCCCGGATATCTCCCTCTCGATCTCTCTGCTTTCTCGATCTCTCTCTGCTTTCTTTCCTGAGGGAGAGAGAGAGCAGAGAAAGATCGAGAGAAAGAGCCGAGAGAGATCGAAGGGAGAGAGAGTCGAGAGAGTGATAAGGGAGAGTAAAGAGATCAGGGGTAAAATATCGAAAAGAGTGAAGGACGTGGGGGAGGGGGGAGATATTAAATAGCATATTGTAAATTGAATTATGAATTAAATGAATAGAGTAACTAAGAAATTATGAATTATGACTGAATTATGAATCTTTTTGTGGATTGAATAGCATGATAAAATTATGAATTATAATGAAATATGTGAATCATATTGTTATTTGTGTAGATGGAATTATGAATTATAACTTGTGAATGTGAACAATTATGAATATCATGATAAAAATTATGAATAACATAATAAAAATTATGATTATAATGAAATATGCAGATCATATTGTTGTTTGAGTAAATGAAATTATTAATTATAATTTGTGAATGTAAAAAATTATCGTGATACTTGCTAATAATTGTTGTGACTTGCTAAATGTTTTATATATTGTTTTGATATTTTTAATTTTTTTAAAATTATTTTTCTATTTATAATTTTTTAATATAGTATATATATTTATTTTTATTAAATAAATATTAAATCGCGTAACCTACGTTATGCGTTACGTTATAACCTATGTTAACATAACAGAAGAAAAACGTTATTGTTACGCTATCGTTATTTTGAACATTGATATATATATATATATATAATATATATATATATATATATATATATATATATATATATATATATATATTACACTTATGTTTTACATAAGACTTTAAATCTGATATGTAACGGTTTTTTGTTATTTGCTTGATTTATAGGATAAAATTTTCTTCCATGTGATTTTCAATTCATATGGTTTTTAGAATATGAATATTTGCAATCAACGTTTTAGATCGTGAACATAATAGGTAGGTGTAAAGTATTGTGTTACATCTAGATGTAACAGAACCGTTGCTACGCGCGCGCGCACACACGAACACACGTAAGAGTCATATTACTCTGAATCATTAAAAAAAAAACTTGTCGAAGGCAATTACTGAGTGAAAATGAGTGCACTTCCGTCTTCATCTTCCACATTCTTCAAATAACTTACGAAACTAAATATAGACCAATGATCTGACTGAAAGCAAGAAGAGTGGTTGGTAAAAAAATTCTTGTCCTTTATAATCTGTCAGTGAAATCCGAAATTGACTCTAACAGAAAGATTACATTAAGAATCCCCTGCTTCCCCCCTTGGGGCAAGAAAAACCCATTCTAAAATCTTCCTTTCAATTATGGGCTCATGAAAAAAAAAAAAAAACCTTTACTATCTTAAGTCCCATAAACAGGATGAACCAACAAGAGGAAACCATTATCATCTTTTCTTCTTTTGTTCTTTTTTTTGCATTTTTATAAAAGAAAATTGAAGATACATCATTTTCTTACACCATCTTTCTCCAATGGGAAAATGGTGTTCTGTGATGTTAAGATTCCAAGTCATCAAATCTTTTACTTGTGAATTGTTAAGGTCCATAATGGATGACGTGACAAACCAACATGTATGACATACTAAAGAAGCTTGGTTTGTTTTAAGATAAAATATATATTTTAATGTGGGTCATGGTGGTCTGGCTACATGAATATTAAAAGAAATTATATGCCACTTCAATTTAATACCATATAAAGAAAATGAAACCACACCGTTTGTCAGCAAATATGAGAACAGAAGCTCATTCCAAGCATCAGGAACTCCAGGGAGACACCAATGGCTGCAATCAAAAGTGGCCACAGGATGGCTCCAATTGCCAATGTGGGCATCACTCCGGACTGCTCCCATTGAAGTCACATTAAGGACAATTGCAGGAAAGCTCATCTTTGTAACCACCTCGGATATGATGTCTGCAAACTCATTCCTGTCATTCCCTTGGGCCTCTGTCATGGGCTGTTGAGTCATTTCACAGACTTTCGGGTTGGACTCACTGAGATGCCAAAAAGAATGATGTCAGCCACATAATCCCATATTTAATGGAATTAAGACAGAGAGAGTGAATTAAGAATGTTTATTAACAGTAATACATGTATAACAAAGTCTAAAATTTGGAGATGGATGAAAGAACAACAAATAAGGAAGTTTTCAGCCGCATGATGCCATATTTACAATTCATGAAGACATTGAATGAAGAACATTTATTATTAGTAATAATAAATATATAACAAGCTTCAACATATAGAGAAGCAGAAATTGTTAAGGAAATTATCAAATGCCAACAACCAACGCTAAACACCTACAGTTAACCGTGTCAGACAAAAAAAAACATCAAGGCCATATCGCGCACTCAAACTTTTAGCCACCAATCACACTTACGCACTGCTATCAGGCACTTATCTGCTGCTTATGTAACATTTCTACATGGCAGAAAAACTTTTGTTGAAGAAAAAATTATGAGATATATTCTTCAGAAAATTATACACATAAATCAGTTACCATTTTATGGAAAAACTTCTAAAACACACATAGTTTTGGAATAACTTAAATTGATTCCATTGAACAATCATTGAATGAAGAAATAAAGAACAAGCGAGAGCACACGGATGCGAACGGAAACACTCTCTCTCTCTCTCTTCTCTCTCTCTCTCTCTCTCTCTCTCTCTCAGGCTTGCTTCTTTAAGGAAATATTTAAAAATAAATTCTTTAAATTCAAATTTAGTGACAGGAAGTTCAAATTGATTTGCATTATTTAGATGGTTTAAATTGCCTAATTATAACACGAAATTATTTTCAATTTTCCTACCTATGTATGAAGTAGCTACAAAATAAACGGCCAAAAGTAGCTAGTTCTCTACGATCTAGGATGTTTTAGACCCAAAAGATATCAATGTATAGAAGTTAAGGTTTTGCAAGTGTTTATCAAGATAAAATATTTAGATTCTAAATTTTTATACCTAAAACCATGGTTTAAAATCTCGGTATCAGTATCGACTGTAGGATTTTGGTAATTGAAATTGGCAATATCAATGATCCGTCTAATCATAAAAGCAATATAGGGTGTCGTTTCGGTTATATTGGGTAATATCAGAAGCATAGGGATCAGACCAAAATCTCTCTCCCCCCCCCCCCAGCAAGTTGATTAGATCTATGGTCTATAATATTTCAATCCCTCTCTCTCTCTCTCTCTCTCTCTCTCTCTCTCTCTCTCTCGCACACACACACACACACAAAGAGCCAACAAGTTGTTTAGATCTATGGTCCCCCCCCCCCCCCAAAAAAAAAAAAAAAAAGCTTGCAAATTTAAGGCTTTTTACAACATTTAGATCAAGATCAAATGTTTAGATTCTCTCTCTTGTGCGGGGCTTAGGAAATTTCAATCCCAACAAAAAGAAGGTTTTTTAATTGTTTAAATCAAGATCAAGGGTTTAGATCCTCAATTTGTATGCTACCACATATTCAACTCTGATGTTCCTGTTATTATTGATCCAACCAAGGTTCGAAATATCAATGCATTTTGGCTTGACACTGATAGTGTTGATATGACGCGATATAATTGAAATGATATCCGATTTGGCCAATACGATGAACAAAACGGTCGATATTGCTGATTCTGAAACCAAAATCCTGGGATACCCTCATACTGATATTTCAAACCATGCTTCCAACCTCATATATTTCCTTTTAAGGATATCAAGAACCATGGAAATTAAGACCATTTACGCATTGCCAAACCATTTCCCATCAAAATCTATGAAGAATTAAAGTTTAAAAAAACCATAATAAGAAATTGGTGAAGACTGAGGCCTCCTGTACTGTGGTAGTGCTAGAAAGGATGGTTCACTTGATAGTAAGTTTCTAACAAAGAATACTGTGATGGTGCCTGGAACCACACCCATCAATATGAAGGATACACTTCCTGACCAAGTCGTTGGTAGATATGAAGGATACAACTCCACGCCAACTTGTTGTTTAGTGAAATTGATCAATTCTACAATTAGAGTACTAGTTTAAGCAACCAATTGATCTTATGGCGTGTTTGATTTGTGGCGGAAGTGGGAAAACTCATTTCCCACTTCCGTTGTTTGTTTGGAACCGGTAAAGGAAAATGGAAAAACCTCTTTCCTTTTTCCCCTTTACACCTCCCTTTTACACTACCATTTTCTCACTTGCAGGTGTTACAGTTAATTTTATGGTCATGTAAATCTCACTTGTAATAAGTTATAACTCAAAACAGTTAATTTTGTGGTCATGTAAATCTCACTTGTAGTTTGATTACAGTCCGGAAAAAATTTCATAATTAATATTTTATTTTAATATTATTTTGCGGTCAACTTTGTGGTCAACTTTTCCACTTTCACTTCACGTTACTAACCAAACACCGAAAAACTTATTTGCAAAAATCTCAAATTCCTAGCTTTTCCTCCCCATTTCCCACTTACAACTTTTCCTCCCACTTGCAGCAAACAAAACTGGCCCTTAATCAAAACCTAGTGAAAACAAATTGTGTTCAATCCCAATGGTTCACAAGTTGACATCAAGAATATAAGGGATGGTTTCATGGGTACTTCAGTGTAGTTGATCAAGTCCACAACTAAGAGTACTAGTTTAAGCAGCCAATTGATCTTAATGAAAATCTAGTGAAAACCCATATACTCAAATTGTGTTCCATCCCAGTGGTTCACAAGTTGACATCAAGAATATAAGGGATGGTTGCATGGGTACTTTAGGAACTATTTTTAGGGACTTGTTTAAGAGAGCCTAAGGGTTAATAATAGATATCGTTAAGGAATTCCAAGTGTTAAAAGTTAAGAGGAAGGAATGAGGTTTCATCCAAACAGTTGGCAATGTCAATTCCGAAGTGGTCAAATCTAAAACTGAGGGAAAAAATTGGTTTAAACAGGTTTCCAAACTCTCTCTCATCTCCCTCTAAATCTCCTTCTTGAATATTCATCTAATCTCACAAAGCGCTTCTTTCTATCATCATCATCATTAAAAAAAAAAACTAAACTAAACTCTAAGTTTGAGGCAAAATCCTAGACCCACTTCTTGTCACCACCTTCGTTTCTCCATTTTAGACTCTCTTCGAGTCCAGTTCAACGTTACAGGTGCGCTTTTATGGCATATTTCATTTAAGAATTTTTTTAAGATTTTATTCATATATGAGTTTAATGATTTAATCTCCATTTTAATTTTGATTGAATATCATGCAATTGCAGGTTTTCTCACTTCTTGGGACGAAGGACCACACAATTTTTGCCATATTTTTTTGAATCTTGAGGTAAACAAATTTTGCTACAAAATTTTGCTATATTTTTTTGCTGAATTTTCTATTGGCTATTATGTATTCTTCTTTGAAGAAATTTTTCGCTTCTTTGTTAAGAATTTATCTTTTCTAATCGCTATACACTATGGTGCCAATATTGACACAATAAAGTAAGCTAAAATTTTATGATATCTCAACTGCTATATAATCTTGCCCTCATATCAATTATTTTCTTTTATTATTTGTTTTCTTTTTCTTTAAATTCTTGCTTTCTTTTTTCCCTCGTACGTTTTTTTTAATTTTCTCTTCTTCTTTCTATGATTGTGTTGTACTTTTTCATTTTTTATTATCTTTACTTGAACTTTGTAGAATATATGTTTAGATTTTTTAGGTACTTTTATTTTTCTTTCAGAATTTTATTTTGTTTTCTACTTTTATTATTATTCAATTCTTTTTTTCTCATTTTCCTTTCCTTTTTTCCTTATTTTTTAAAAAAATTTCTCTCCTTTGTTTATATTTTTTATTTTCTCCATATCCTTTCTTTTCTTCTTATTAATTTTCGTTCGCAATTATTTTTTTATTTTCTTTACAAAATTTTCTTCCTTTTTTTCAAGATTGTTGTTTTCTTTTTCTTTAATATCTTTCATATTCTTTTATTTTCTGTTTTTCTCGATTATTCATTCTTCTTTCTTGACTCTATTCTACTTTTCTATTCTACTTTTTCTTAGATTTTTCATTTTTTTCTAACTTTTTCTTCGTCTTTCTTGTTATTTTCTTTTCTTTTTTTTTTGTGATTTTTATATTTTCTTTCCAAATTTCTCTTTCCTTTTTTTTCAAAATTTGTTGTTTTCTTTTTCTTTCATATCTTTCATATCTTAAATAATTCTAAATTCTACATAGATTTTTAGTTGAAAATCTTATTTACTAAAATCAAGACTAATTTTTTAGTAAACAACATGTGCATGGCACGTGCACTTTTCTAGTAAAGACACAAAACAAGTGAAATAGCGCAGAATATTATATCCATCAAAACATTAAATTATAAAATAAAAGTAAATAAATAAGGTATAAAAGATGAACAACTTACCCACAAGCAAGATTTGTTGTTGTACCATATAGATGCATTATTTAGTGTTGGCTCCTAGAAGAACGCTTCAATGCTGCTCTCTCTCTCTCTCTCTCTCTCTCTCTCTCTCTCTCTCACACACACACACACGCGCGCGCACACACGCACAAATGAACGCTAGGTGCGCTTTTCGTCTCTAAAGAAAAGTCACAGCTAGCATTTTGATTGGGAGAAAATAGAAACTGGGATTGGTTTTCATACGCAAACTGAAGTTAACTCAGTTTTGGTCATGAAAAATGAAAACCATAAAATCTGAAGAACAGTTTGCATTTAAGTTAATTGGGTCTGACCATTCAAACCTGGACTTCTTTTTCTAAACTAAATACTTCTCACTTAAACCCTAATTAAACCAAACTACATTATATGCATAAAATTCCTGAAAAGTTTTATACGCCTTAACACATCACCACCCAACTTTATTCCTCCCCGAACATGCCATGTTATAAACATAACATATCAACACGTATGTACATGTGTGTGAAACTCAAATTTTCAGAGAGGCGAAAACTGAGTTCTCAAACCTTGATTATGAATTATGAATCCATCCTTTGATTATAGTTAAATTCTGAATTCTCTCACGATACACGTAGGAAATATGTTATTGCGCTAAACCATGCTATTGATTAGCACTGCTTTTCGTTTGCTAATGTTTGCAGTCTAATTCAATGCTTAATAGGTTTTATGAGTTTGAGCTAAGGGTGGAATCAAATCGAATCGAATTATCAACATGTTTGCATTTGAATTCGTCTAAAGTTTTCAAAATTTTAATCCGACATTTAATTTGCTTCTTCCTATCTGAATCTGAACTCAAATTCACTTCTTTGAATCTGAATCAAATTTGAAATTTTCTCGGATATTAAAATATATTTGTATTTGATTTGCTTTGATGTTTGAATAGTTTGGGACATGGTTTAAAATCTTGGTGTCAGTATGGGCTGGTTTTTATTTACAGTATCGCAATATCGGTTGTCAATATTGACAATCTCGGTCGAATATGATGCGTTAATATTGTATCAGGTACCTCAAAACCCGATAAAGCATTTGAAACCATGGTTTGAGAACTATTTAATTAAGGGATCTTTTCTATTTGAACAAAGACTTTGATTCTTTCACAGTATGCTAATTGTATTTGAGAATTATTTATCTCTGTATATGACATATAAAATCCATAATTGAATATTTAATTAAAGAAGTTGATTCGGGAAGCATTTGTCTCACTGTTTTTTTTATTCTCATGTTTTGAAGTACAATAATGATCAATCATTACAAAATTTATATGTGTAATAACAAAAAACTTCGCGAGGTAGAATGTATATGTACTAAATAAATATCCAGCAATCAAATAAATGATTAAATAATTAGATGTAATTATTGATTAAGAAATATAAAGGTTAGAATATGCATTAAATACACACATTTCTCTGTGCAACAAAGTAAACATTAAGGGGTTAAGTACATATATGCTAAAGAAATAGTTCGATAAACAAAAATGAATTGAATATGTAAATTTCGTGTTTGATTTGTTTAACTCATGAATATTAAAATGCATTTGTTCATGTCGATAAGCCAATCAAATTAATTGCATACCTAGATGAATAATAAGCTAGTTGGCAAGTATTACATTAACTTCCACCCCTAGTTTGATCTTGTTTCAGAGCTTATTTTTGAAAATATAAAAAAATATTAATGTTTATCACAAAATGTTCCTTTACACAGGTATCTAAAATTGTTAACAAGGAGAAACAGGATGAATCAGGCCATTTTCAACTATAAACTTGTAATAACTATCAAGTCACTCATAAGATTTAAGCCACGCCAAACTTATTTCAGATAATCTGAAGACAAACATGTTCATCAACATGGGGACTCGATGCCATCTGACAAGGTCTAAGTAGCAGTGTTACAGCAAAACAATCTAGTAAAAAGATTGATTTAAGTTCATATGTATCTCTTGTCTCTTCATAAGCTCAAGGATATCGTACTTAAGATTATGCTGGTGATGGTGTTCTAAACTGCTATAATGATTTCAATTTAAAAAAATAAATCTAGTATTAGTTGGCATTTTGCTAAACAACGGAGTGAAGTGGACTGGTTAGAACTTAAAACCTAAAACATATGGGTTCTGTATTTTGCAGTGGATTGGGATAAGTCACAGTTGGAAGGGATGAGATCAGGTTTTCGAGTGTTCTGGGGGATGGTAAATCTGAATAGTGATAGTGGAATCAGTATGTGGAGCAAATAAATGATTTTGCAACTTTCCCAAAAAATATGCTGGTGCTTGTATTTGGTGGGGATGAGTTCATATTAGAGTTCGCCCTAGAGATGTGAGCATGACGATAATAGGACGGCTCTTCACATTTACAGACTGCCATGGTTGTCTGGTGTGGTATGTTGTCTAGTGCATCCTCAAAATGTTTATAGAGCGTAGGACATTTTTTCTGAAACCTCCCTTAGAATGCTCACAAGATTTGGTTCCTCCAGTCCAGATGTTAAATAGTTATTTGCAAGACTTGAAATCTGGTATTGGAATACCATGTTATGTACATATTATTAACCCAAAGGTTTATTCCGTTAGTCAGAAGGGTCTGATTTTTCCTATTACTACCTCATCTTTTGCATACCTCCTATGCCGTAACCCTATCACACATTGTACTTGGAAATTAGTGTTCATATAAGAACTACCACAAATCAATTGTCCACCTGAGAGCTGATTTTTAATGTTACACAATTAACATCTCACAAGTATACGCAATCATTGCTGCCAAATACCTCCTCAGCCAAGAGGCTCAGAACTTGCTTTAAATTTGAAGAACCAAATATCCAGCTGATCCATGTAGGTTCTATAGAAAAACATTACAACATTTTGATCTTTAAAACTACAATAAATGAAAAACAGCCTTACAAAATTTTCAGATATTGACTCAACAAAGCCAATAGAGAATGTGATAGAAGGGAGCAATATGAGTTCTCAAATCAATGAAAACTAATTCATATGAATCAGAATAAGCCTATACGGAACACATTTTTAGTAGCAACATCACTCTGTTATATGAGTTCTAAGAAAACATACCTCCAATGTGAAGGCTCTATGAGTTCTAAGAAAACATACCTCCAATGTGAAGGCTCATATGTTCGGAAGAAGACATGAGTTTTGTTCGCTTTGATTGTTGTCTCAGCCCACCTTGCCCAGGTGTTTAATGCCATCCTGAAGGCAGCAGTTATGGATAAGCCAAGCTTGAGAGATCGTCCAGCCTGGAAATAGCAACCCCTGTAAGAAGACATGTTTTACAACCATCATCAACGAAGTAAACATCTAAGAACATTGTTAGCCTGCAATAATACAATAAATTTCAATAAAAAAGGATAATACTTTGTTCAAGCATATGATATACTGATAAGTGAACAAAGTATGATGTGTCAAACTTCCAATATATAGTATCTACAACAAACTGATGATGCCAAGGTTTCCTGAAGAAACATGCCCATCATAGAACTCATAACCTAAGAGAGCTATCGCTGAGTAGAATGCAGAGTTAAGTGATGCACATGAGCAAGACTTCCAGATATAAATAATCAATTGAAGGAAATAATGAAAATAACTGAATTCTATCTCATGTTTGGCTCTATTCTTATCAGACCCCCAGGTTCATGGACAATCAAAAACTAATATTTTAGGCCCTATTCCATTAACTGCAACTTCTTTAGGCATTTCTCAGATGACTTGTTATGATGTATGAAAGATAGAATTATTATACAGTAGCACACTGAACATCTGCTATTTGTTTCTTCTCCATGTACTAGTATACTAAATGAAAGAACCATATGACTGTAAGCTTGCAAGGGGTTACGGCATTATTAGAGATTAGACTGTATAATCCTAGACATACAGCTATCAGTTCTCAAGTTC
Source organism: Agave tequilana (assembly GCA_038442645.1). Classification (NCBI taxonomy): domain Eukaryota; kingdom Viridiplantae; phylum Streptophyta; class Magnoliopsida; order Asparagales; family Asparagaceae; genus Agave; species Agave tequilana. Next base: position 62,730 of record JAVJIF010027531.1, read on the forward strand.
ACAAATTGGCATAATTGCTTTCGTCCGTTACACAGAAGTTGCTCGAATAAGCCTTGTGGTTCTTCTACACTTGAGCACTAGCATTCAAATGAAAGGGGGTCGCTGAGTATCATGTGTGGGACCCTTCAAAATCACATTCCAACATATTGTAACTCTACTTGAAATCAGCTGTAATACTCTTAGGAGCAGATTTAACATGACTGATCATTATAATTCCTAGTGTTGAAGATTTAAGTTGTAAATCTAATACTCTTAGGAACATACTTAACAAAACTAATCATGATGATTCCCAACGTTAATGATTCAAGGTTGTAAATCCACATGACTTCTTTATCCTGTCACTTCCTATAAAAACACGAAAAGGACTCTTACTGAACGAATTCTCAGACATACTTTCTCTGATTCGTTTTGGCCCAACAAATTATGAGCCTTCAGACTGTTCAACTAGGCTTCCATAAATCCATGCTCTCCCAAATGTAACATTTACCATCCTGTAACTAAACCTAGGGCACTCCGCAAATAAGCTCCAATGCAACCTAGCAGCAGGCCAAACACGTGTAAGACCGGGTCTGGGAAGCTTTCTTTTTTCTCCAAGTTCACACCCACATGCTCAACTGAAGGGTTTAACTAGACAGGAACATGACTCCAGCTTTGAGTAAATAATTAGGGCTGGGGACAGAGCCCACAGAAAACATTATATAAATTTCAAACAAAATCTATATTACCGGTCTCAAAATTGATAGCTTACTCTTGTTGACCTGAATATGGAAAGCAGGAGAAGGGTGGAATATCAAATATGGTGTCAGTGTTGATACATTGGATTCCTCAGGAACACTGTACAACTTTCTCCACTTCTCCGCTAATTTTATTATCATCTCAGCTACACCCTAAAATATGGAAGGCTGTTTATATGGAAAAGAATATGTTGTTGGCAAATATCCTTCCTCTTTAATTTGAACTCGATGCCTGAAGGTTGTGTTGAATAGTAAATATGAATTCAACAGGTCCTAAATGCTAGCCGTTACATGGCTGATTGATGAGGACATCACGTGCTGCATTATTTTGATTCTAGTATTTTCTTCTTTATTTATTTAATTTTAGTTATTTTTTATTTGAAAATTAGTACCACATCAGTTAATTTCTAAAAGTTAGACTTTTGTAAAGCCTATAAAAAGGCCCCAGACTTCTATTATTGGTAGTCAATGAATGAATAAAATTTTCCTCTTGAGCCTTGAGTTCTTGAGATTGGGGTGTGAAGCCTGTGGTGTAAGAGGTGTGAAGCCTGTGGTGTAAGAGGTGTGAAGCTCGAATTTATCATTTTCTTATTTCTTTTCCATCAAACTCTAATCTTTTCTTATCTCCTCTTTCTAAAATCCTAGTTTTCTTTTTCATTGATTGAGATGGTTACAATCCATCCCGTTATACATCAATTTTGGTATCAAAGCATTTAGTTTCAATCTCCTTCAAAATTTTCATCTCCCTTCTCTCAAAATACTAGATCTGTTCTTAAAAAAATTCCAAAACCCTAGCTTTTTATTTTCTCAAAAAAACCCTAACCTCTCTACAAACCTTAGTTTGAAAAAAAAGACGAAACACAGAGATAAAAAAAAAGAGAAAAAAAACCAAAAACCCTAGACCTAGATCTATTGCGCCCCCCCCCCCCCCCCCGCGCTGTCCCCTGACTGCACCGCCCCGGGTCCAGACCACCGTCACGATATCTCCCTCAACATTTTCGCCGCCACCTTCGACAACACCCGCCGCCGCCTCTCCGCCTTCCCCACCTTCCAGCCTTCACCGCCTCCTTCGACTGCCACCACAAGATCACCGCCAGATCCGCCCGATGAAGTTGCCGCCGAAAATCGCCATCGAAAACCCATCTTCCTCCTCTGACCCGCCACAACAGCAACCCTCGCCCTCAGATCCTACCGTCAATACCTCCTCACCTCGGCGCTGCCACCGGTCGTCACCGCCGCCTTCAACGCCGATCATCGACGCCATCTTCAGCGCCGCCACTAACCACGCAACAGCTCTGTCGCACTCAGATCAACCGCCATCAACACGCAATCAGTTTGAGCTTAGGTTTAATTGATCGGGTCTGACCCGAATCCGCCTCAGTGGCCAACCCGACCCGGCTCAGGTCCGAGCCAACCCGAGCCAACCCGACCCGGCTCAGACCCAACCAAGCCGTTTGAAGCCACCGGCTCTAACTCGAGCCGACCCGAACCGAAGAGCCGACCCCCAAGCCAACCTAAGCCGACACGAGTCGCGGCTCAGATCCGAGCCAACCCGACCGATCTGAGTCGACCCGGGTTGACTCGGCTTGACCTAATCCCGACTCGGCTGAAGTGGTTCAGAAGCTGTTTTGAACACATCTTAAGCCCGAATCGAGTCAACTTGAAGCAACTTTCTTCTAATCACGTACAATCCATGTTGCAGCTATTCCAGAACTTGCCTACAAGAATTTCAACCATTAGTTGTAGAGAATTGTCTAAAGACTCCCAGGACTTACGCTTGAATGTGAACTACTCATCTCCTCAGGTAATATCATAACGATCTAATTTTTAATTGTTCATTTCTTTCAAACTTTAGTTATTGTGCACTTATTATAGTTTATCATGCATAATTGTTGGTGTTATTGATCTCATTTGTCGGTTGCTTAATATTTTCATTTAGAATTACATTTTCTTACACATAAAGATTGAGCATTTTAGGATTGTAATTTTCATCATTTAGTGCATGCATTTAATTTTATCTGAGTTTAGAAACTTTGTATAATCATCTGATAGCTTGCATTCTTGCATTGCAATCTGTCCTAAGTTAATTTATAGATATGTCTGAGTTTAGCACTACATTTTGATTGCGTCCTCTGGAGTCACGAAATACAGATTCACAACAGCACACTAGAGAGAATAATCATGATTGGTGTGAGTCACAAAAATATAGAATCGCGTCACACTAAAAAGCGTAATCATTATGATAGGAGTGTTGTTAGGAGAAAAAAAGTCCAACGAGAAAGCAGTGTAGTGCCTCGATTTTTATGGTACATATGACCCTCGTGAATTTTGTGATTGGATATCGCACCTGAACTACTATTTAATTTGTATGAACTTTCTGAAACGTGTAGAGTCCTGTTGCTACATGTGAGCTAAGATATGTAACTCTAAATTATTAGACTGTCATAAAAAGACAACTAGAGAGAACATACTCCAGACCTATAAAGATGTGAGATAAAATGAAGGAAAAATTTATTCGCTCTAGATCCCGAGTTTTCAAAGAGTTGTTTTATCTATGAAGGGACA